>JAQHUG010000060.1:7954705-7995753 GCA_028555095.1 Dicrostonyx torquatus | reverse complement strand
TAATGGGCAAGGCAGTATTTAAATTACTACAGGTCTCATGTGGTTATTTCGGGCATAAGCAAGCAACCAGCAGCTGAGCGGGCCAGCAGCTGGGGGCTTGGGAGCCAGGCACTGGGAACACAACCCACACCTCTCCCCCACTTGCAACATGTCTTTAATGTAATTTGTTATGTGGTGGGAGTACATATGAATTGACCAAAACTCAAATATGCATTTAGTCTCATGTAAGGGTTCTTAGAATCTTCACTCCATAAACAGCAATTCTTACAGAAAAAGAAAAGGCCATCAAGTCAGACTTTTTAAAGCTATTCATTAGCTATTGTAATGAAATTTTCTCTATTTTTGTGATATACTTGATCCATAAACATAAAAACTATTGTCTGTGCTCGATACTTTATATAAGCAGTGGTTAGCGTTTTCAGACTATTGAATTGCTGCAAATAAATACTACAAACCTATAGCCAAAATAAAGAAAAGTCTGTAATAAAAATGAAGCTATTCAACTTATTTAAGTGCTTCACTAAGATGTGTTAGAGCAGATTAATTATGACTTGTAGTATTGCCTCCACTCCAGTATCTCCAGCATCATATACACTGTTTATACATTGTTATAGTGGGATAGATGCAACCTAATTTTGGGCATCCACTTGATGGATTGCAGAGTTTGAAGCGTTAGTGGGGGAGGTGAGGTGTATGTGGGAAATTCATACTGAATGCACTTACTAGGGATATATAATTGCGTTTTGTTTCTGTATCTCTTCTGAGTTAAAAGCTGTATTGGCTACTGCACAGAATCTTATTCGTTCAGAGACTGGAAACTCCCTGACAGATCATCTTATAGCTATTTTCTTTCCTGTTCCACATGCCAAGATGCTGCTTTGTCAAATAAAGCTATCTACAATAGACTTAATGGAGCTTACCAAATAGCTTTTCTCCCAGAAGGTTTCAATTCATTTTAATTCAAGGACTTTTGTGCATTTTTCTTCCCCTCGATCGTATCTAATTCTGTTATCTCACTTCTGTAGTACTCAGCTGCAGAAATCCTGCTCGACGTGAGCCAGCAAGAGTCTCCTTGGTTTTTATCTAAATCAGCTACATGTTTTAGCTATCACATATTTCCAATTAAAAGCTTAAGCAAGTAGATCTCCAAGTTGTTGCTTTCTCTCACTATGATTCCCAGACTTGAATTCCAGGAGCCTGTGGGGCATCCCTGGTTATCTTTTACTTCTCAAACCAAGTAAAACTAGTTACATTATGTAGTGCCACATAATTTCTGTTCTTCCAGAGACTCTGTATTAGCCCATATCTGTGATACAGTACTTTAAAAAAAAAAAGAAAGGACTGATTTGCTAAAAGCAATCTATTAAACAGGGAAATAACATCAAATTGGATATTGTGAAATTGTTTCATTCTATTGTTAATTGTGTGCCCAATAAACAGAAGAGACAAGAGGAATGGTTATCTCCATATCCCTTTTGCCTTCTTCAGTTAGATTAGTGCTAACTAATCATTTTAGGTGTCCTAAAGTGTACAAGCTGTCAGTCAGGAGATCACATTCTAGAGATCCAGGGTGTACTACTGTCTCTACAATAAATCATGTATTTATATGTGAAATTTGCTATGAGAGGAGACATTAAATGTTATTTTTAAAAAACTGCTTGGCCTGATAGGGCAGAACTTAGGTAGGCGAAGAAGACAGAACTAAATTCTGGGAGGAAGAAAGCAGAGTGAGAGAGCCGCCATGGAGACGCCAGGTCAGACATGCTGAATCTTTCCCGGTAAGCCATGACCACATGGTGATATAGATTAATAAAAAGGGTTAAATCAAGATGTGAGAGTTAGCCAATAAGAGGCTAGAGATAATGGGCCAAGCAGTAATTTTATTAATACAGTTTCTGTGTGATTATTTCGGGTATAAGCTAGCCAGGCAGCCGGGCCAAAAAGCAGGCTCTCCCTCCATCAACAAACCCCCCAGGAACTTTGTTCACAAGTGGAAATGTTAATTAGGACATACAAATCATCGTACAAACCTTACTTCTCTGGAAAAGAAACATTGTAAACCTTGAGTATATACAGTTCTTTATTAGTCATACCTCAATAAAGTTGAAGAAAATCAAAATTAAAAAATATTTATAAGATGCAGAGTCTGATCCAGAAGGTCTTTAATGGTGTTTCAGATATTTCAATTATTTAGATTCTGATGGTCTGGGGATCATTTGGGAAACAGTGAAATAGACAAATTCTCCTTGATTGTTCTAACCAAAATATTCCCTTCCCAATTTCTTCCTTCTCATCATCTAGCTTCCATTATTCTCACTTTATGAATTTGACCAATCGAGCCAGGTGGTGGTGGCGTGAGCCTTTAATCCCAGCACTTGGGAGGCAAAGGCAGACAGATCTCTGTGAGTTTGAGGCCAGCCTGGTCTACAAGAGCTAGTTTCAGGACAGGCTCCAAAGCTACAGAGAAACCCTCTCTCAAAAAAAAAAAAGAAAAGAAAAGAAAAGAAAGAAAAGAAAAAAAGAATTTGACCAATTAATTATTACAATGTCCTGCAAGCTGAGAGAAGTATTCGTATAAATATAAATCAATCTGCATAAATTTCAAAATACTACTTGATGCTAACCTAGAAAGTACTGAATAGAATCCAACCAGGGCAAGAGCTATCAGTGTGATCCCAATAGTCACAGCCAGTAACAATTGCTCAGGACCTTGAAAGGGGAACAGTTTTATATAGGAAGAACAAAAGTGAGAGACCATCCTATTGGTGTGGGCGAATAGAAGGAATAGGGAGTCAGTGATGGAAAGAGGCATAATATCTGTTGGGGGATAAAAGACTAGGTAGGTACAATGGGTCTAAAGTCTGGAGGAGAATACATGCCAGGCTCAAGTTTAGCATAGTAAGCTATATGGCACCATAAGCACATGAGACCATAGCACTACTATGATGACAACATCATGAAATCTACATTTTAGGAGATAAGTTTGGAAAAAGAGAGACCAGGCTGATTCTGTTTTACAAATAGAGTCATGAAATGATGAAGACTTGGGCTCGAGTGATGGCACTAGGATGGAGCAAAATGACAAAGAAAAGACAAGAATGGAAATATGAGATTAAACATGCTAGGGTCATTCATAAAGGAATGGACTCCAAAGGCTTTATTGTAAGGGTGGTGTATAAATGAAGAAAAGTAAAGATCACTCCGTGAGCTTCTAGTCTTAGAGATCAGGGAATAGTAGATGGGTGTATTTGATCCCTAGAGCCAGAATAACAAAGTACCATCCCGTGGTTGACTTAAACAGTCATTTTATTATTTTATTTTATTTTATTTTGTGTGTATACATGTGTTTTGCCTGCCCAACATGTATGCAGTGTCCATGGAGGCCAGAAGAGGGTGTTGGGTTCTCTGGACCTGGAGCTGCAGTTGGCTGTAAGTTGCTACACAAGTACCAGGAATTGAACCCAAGCTCTCTGCAAGAACAGCCCTTGATCTTAACTGCTGAGCCATCTCTCCTGCTCTATAGTAGTGACCTGTGGATCTCAGCCCCCTTTGGGGGTCAAATGACCCTTTCACAAGGGTTGCATATCAGATATCCTGCATATCAGATATTTACATTATGATTCATAACAGTAGCAAAATTACAGTTATGAAGTAGCAATAAAATAATTTTATGGTTGGGGGTCACCACAACATGAACTGTATTAAAGGGCCGCAGCATTAGGAAGGTTGACAACCACTGCCCTATAGAGTTGTGTTTTTTAACAGATTTATTTTCTTAATTTTATTAACACTAGGACCTCAAGGTGGAAGTATCAGCAGAGTTAGTTCCTTCTGAAGGCTGTAGGACATAATCTGTTGTAGCCTCTCACAGTTTCTGCTGTTTGGCAGCAATCATTGGTAGTCTTTGACATATAGATTTATTACCCCAATCTCTGCTTTTATGCTCACATGAAGTATGTCTTATCTCCCTGCCCAAAGTTCTCCTTTCTGGAAGGGCACCAGTCATAAGATTAAGACCCACCATAATGACTGCACTCTAATTTGATTACTTCTGTAAGTGTCCTGTTAGTAAGCAAGATCTCATTCTTAGAGCTAGAGGAACACAGTGCAATCCTCAGAACAGAGCTTATGTAGATGGACTGAAATTAAAGTATTTGTGTTGTTGTTATGACTTACATTGATGGGGTGGAGGCATGGGGTTGACAGGGTCTTTCTGAGTAGCCCAAACTGTTCTGGACCTCACTGTGTAGCCCAAGTTGATCTCAAACCTGATGGGTTCTTCCTGTTTCTTCCTTCTGAGTTCTGGGATTACAAATGTGCCCTTTTAAAATTGATTTTTGATGTTCAATAAAAGGAAAGGAAGTCATGAAGAATGTGACTTCTTCAGTACTTGAAGATGTGGCAACGTTTATGGGAAATTGTGTAAATAAAGTCCTAGAAAAAAGAACAAAAGGGGACTCAAAGTCAGAAGACTCTTACATTCTAACGAGAATTGTCTCTGAGATGAAAAGGGGGGAAGCTGAAAGTTATGTATGCAGCCCAGACTTCTGTATATAGTAAGAGATTGGTCATTCGTTAATCACATAAGCTATTTAGAAGTAAGACCATGGAGAGTGAGCAATAAATATCAAGTATATCCTGGGAAGCATGAAAGGAAGGAAAAGAAGCTGAGAGATCCCATCAGCTAGGACCAACATGATTCCATATTAATCTAGCTGCCTAATTTCACAGCTTCCTTTAAAAGTACTCTGAGGCCCAAGAGAAGGAGCAGGTGACCATGAGTTACAGACTGGGATGGTCAGCTTGATCAAAGGTTTTCAGGAGACTGAAGAAATATTGGGTGCTGAGGAGTTTGCAGTACAAACTATCCAAAAACAATTAACTGACCGAATGAAGTTGGCCACTCCAAGAGATTAAGGATTTAAGAAAGAGAACAAAATCTTAGAGTGATGAAGGGCAAAGAGGCAACTAACCAATGAGGATGAGTTCTTTATTGGCAGAGGGATATAGGTGTTATAGAAGGGAACCATGATGTCCCAGATGCATCCATGCTGATAGAATACTGGTTAGAGAGAGATAATGGCATGCAGAGGCAATGAGAATAAGACTTTGTGAGGTCAGGGAAACCACTTGAGATTTTGCCTGAACCACTTTGTAGCCACCTCTATAGCTTGTACTTACATCATCTCCCTGTCTGTTGTTTTTAGCTTTCTACCCTTTGAGAATTGCTAGGGCTTAGATTTTGTGTGAACCTTAAGAAAAATGTTGCACATTTTCTTTCTATCTTCTTGTAGCATTTTTTAGCTTCTCCTGTAATAAAGCTTTCCAAGAATAGCTGAATAACTGAATGCACTGAGCATTATCTGGCTTTGTTTGTTTGTTTCCTTTACACCATCGAATATTTTTAATGGCATGAAGTCTGTTTTGGTTCTTCATTGTACAGAGACATGTCTGAGATTCTGCTCTCAAAGGCTCCTCTAGGAGGAGATGTTCACAGCTGCCTTCATATTTTCATATTGTCATGAGAACGTGGCAGCCTTCAGATCTAAGAAGCAATTGGCATAAAGAAAAACATTCCCCATTATAGGGAATATTCAGAAAAGAGAAGCTGAAAACTAACGATGGCAGAATAAGAATGCACCCACCGTACTATGCTCTACAATGTCAAGACTGGTGGGTTCACTTACTCAAACATAGTATTCAAAGGTAATATTGACCCTTTCAGTGTTCTGGCCATGTACAAAAGACTCCAACTTCAGGAACAGGCCCAATTAATATTGTCTGTGAAAAGAAAGACTTTGTGTTTTCATTAAAATGACACCTTAATTTCAGAGAGTAGAAGTTACATTTTGTCAAGAATCGCTCCCCCCAGAAGTAGATGGTTACCTTGTTTATTTGTTTGGGGTTTTTTCTCAGTGACAGGTATAAACTGAGAAGATTATTATCTGTTCCTGCTTCTGTCAGTGCCCGTCACTCTGCCCTTTCCCTCAGGCAGGATACAAGCACTCTCTCCCCCTCATTTTCCTAAAGGGAAAAATTTTTTGCATTTAAACTTGAGATTATGCCTCTAAACATTGGCCTGAATCTGCTCTTCCCTCAGTCGTGCATCTCCATGTGACATGTAGAATGTGAGCCTACACTGGCCTGTAGGACTGTAACATGTGAAGAAACAAAAGGAGGAAGATGGAATGTTACTATTTTGTTTTGAGCCGTGTAGATCAGCAAATGACATTCAAACCATAGCAGAAACAAACAACTGTCCATCTATAGGAATCCCGATTTACAGAGGAACCTGTATGCCTATGAGGCAGATGCCATGAGAGCTTGAGATGCTGTCCTTGGTGCTGAGTCAGCAAACAAGCCAAATATTGCTTCCTCTGTTTGACAGGTGGTTAATGTCCCTTTTCCTATAGCATTTTGTTCAGACATGAATCACTTGGATCATCTTTCTCTAATGCTGTGAATGCCCGATGAAAAGTATCTCATGCCCCTGTGAGATGGCATAATAATAGGTAAATAATATTTAGAGATCTAGAAATGGAAATCTCTAGATAATGGCTTTCTCTTCAAAGACATAAAATCTGTGTGGATACAGAAGTAATTAAAATCAGTTAGAAAAATCACACACAAAATGAATGTGTCCTGAAAAAGGGCTTTTACAAGTGATTAATTGAAATGTGAGATCTAAAACTACTATATCAAGATAATTGCATGACCATTCATTGAAAACAAATGTGGACACTGAGAAATTCTTTCTATTACAGTGCCACCCTCTGCTTTGGGTAGACAATCTGACCGTAGTAGCCTAATAACTTTAGGAATACTCCCAGGCTCAAGACATTTAATTAAACTCAGTTCTCCCTAAAGGCAGATTTCTTTTAGAAATGAGATGTGTCTTAGTCTCAGGATAGAGTTCTCTTTAAATCCAGATATGGTAGAATATGCCTCAAATTTTAGCACTTGGGAGGAGGGGGCAAGAGAAACAAGAGTTCAAGACCATAGGTGATTACATAGTGAGGCCATTCTCGACTTCCTGAGATTCTACGTAAAAACAAGACGTTTCTTTCTATATATAACTCATCTTTTAGTGGGGTAGAGATTGTGTTTTGGCTCAAGGTTTTGGAGGTTTTGGTTCATCATGACAAAGAA
Source organism: Dicrostonyx torquatus (assembly GCA_028555095.1). Lineage (NCBI taxonomy): Eukaryota > Metazoa > Chordata > Mammalia > Rodentia > Cricetidae > Dicrostonyx > Dicrostonyx torquatus. Next base: position 7,988,604 of record JAQHUG010000060.1, on the reverse strand, counting down.
GGCATAGCTGAGCTGTTCGCGCCATGGTAAACAGGAAGCAGAAAGAGGAATGTTTGAATTATGCCTTTCTTCTTCTCTTGTGACTTCATGAGAAAAACCAGTCTATAGGATGATGCTATTTCCACTAAGAGCAGAAAGGAGAGATATGACCAAAAGGAGCAAAATCTAACAGGGCAGACATTAAATCCTGCCATTTGCAGCCCACAGTCACTCTCCTGGGCTGCAGTTTTCCTGAATGAGCACTGCATGTTCATGACATCTGAAAGCGCCTGCGATCTACTTTGCATCTTCACCTCCACTCTCATAGCTTCAAGCATTGCCTTGACAGGGGCTGCTGCATTAATCTTCACTGCCACATACTTCCTGGCCTCAAAAGCTTTTCTTTGAAGTCTGGATTCTTCCATCATTTTTTCTTTTCTTTTTTTTTTTTGGTTTTTCGAGACAGGGTTTCTCTGTGGCTTTGGAGCCTGCGCTGGAACTAGCTCTTGTAGACCAGGCTGGTCTCGAACTCACAAAGATCCGCCTGCCTCTGCCTCCCAAGTGCTGGGATTAAAGGCATTCGCCACCACCGCCCGGCTTCTTCCATCATTTTTTTATACTAGATAATTTTAATTGTTTGATTTCATTGTTTTTCTTTTACTTTCTACCAACCAAAAAATACTTTTCAATAGATAACTGAAAAAATCCACATCTTTGTTGAGTTGCCTTTTAACCTACTTACACACTTAATGTACAGTTTTTTTAGTTTGGATCCAGCTTGCTATCTCCTTTTCCAGATTTTATGTTTTATTGGCATCTGTAAGAGGTAGAATGGGAGTATAGCTCAGTGGTGAAACTCTAGCCTAACAAATACATGGTCCTAGGTTTGTTCCCTAACACCATAAAAAAGGAAAATGTTTCCTTTAGTGTAGTAGGTAAACAGTAGAGATTAATAGAATCACCTATTTTTACCATAGTCATGAACCTGGAATACAGAGAGTTTGTGTTCAATAATAAATGTAATAAATAATAATAATAATAACAAACTCAATAAATAATAAACTCAATAAATGTTTGTTGGATGAATGGAAAATTCTCTAAATATTAGCAAATAGGCTTTATAATTTTGACCTTGAAAATTTGCACAAACTCATAAATAATGAAGTTTCACATATGTATCACAATTAACAAGTGACTTGCCCTATATACGAATAAGTTGTGGGGCTAATACTTTTGGTGATTGTATTTCAACCACAAATGCCTTGCAGGCACAGTAAGCACATCATCAGTTTAGTTTACATGTATGGCTAGTCTATACTTTTATTTATTTACTGTGTGGGGCTAAATAAGGCCAAGTACTGAATACAGTGTAGATTCTTAGAAAGGACTCTATAAAGTGCTTACCTTGTCAATTAAAATTGGGGAATGGACTGCTCATTAAAAATAAATTGCTATGTAGACCAAACTGACCTCAACTTGAAGCCATCCTCCTGCCTTATGAGTCCTGAGAATGCAGATGTGTGCAGTCATGCATGGCTAGGAACTTTTTTGATTTACTGTAGTGACAATCTTTGTTTTGACTGGTGTATTTAGAGCAATGACATTTGAAGTGATTATTGGTATGACTGGATAAATGCCTACTATATCTGCTGAAGTTTTCTTTGTAGTGTCCTTGTTCCCTCCTCCTAATTTGTCCTCCATACTTTTTCTTCTTTATATGGCTTTAAGCATTTTCTATCATTTTTCTCTTTCCTCAGTATATCAGTTATACATTTTCTATATGGTTTGAGATTATGCAAGTATCCTACAGTAACAAAATATTTCCGATTCTTCTCTCATCCCATGCATCATTGTTATTGTTCATTTCACATATACAGAAGCATCCATAAGTGTATGCACTGTTTGTACTGCCACAATTTTGAACTTTAAGCTCTAAATCACTTAATAAGAAAACATAAAAGGTTTTATTTTGCCATCACTGACTCATCTTTTATGTTCTACTTTCCTGTGTGTAGATCTGAATTTCTGAACTATGCCATTTTTGTTGCTTCAAACAGCTTCTTTAATATTTTTTTCAGGGCAGACTTACTGTCAAAACTCACCCTCAGCTTTTATTTAGCTGACAAAATCTTTATTTCTTTTTAATTCCATTTGAACATAATTTCACAGGGCACAAAAATTCTACACTGGTGACTTTATTTTTTGCTAAAATATTTTCCTCCATTCTCTTGCTTTGTGCAGTTTTGAGAAGTCCTAGGTAATGTTTTTGTTTAGTCCTCTCTATAGCTTTGTTCTGGCGTCTTTAAATAATTTCTTTATTTTGATTTGCTGAACTTTGAGTAGATTTGAGGGCATTTATCATTAATGCTCTACGAACTTCATGTATGGCACATGTTTGGGGAAATGTTTAGTCATGGTTGTTTCAAATGTTGTGTTTTCTCTTCTCTTTTGACTTTGCCATTTATGCATATTTACACTGTTTGTGTTTGTACCAGGTTGCTGGATATCCTATTGTTTTCTTTTAGTCATTTTTTCTCCCTGCTTTTGTTGTCACCTCAATGTTTGTATAGCCTCAAATTCATATGCTGAAACATACTCACCACTTAGCTAGTGGAATCTTATGTAGCCCTGGCTGGCTAGGTCTAATCCACCTGCCTCTACCTCTTGAGTGCTAGGATTAAAGCTGTATGCTACAATACCAAGTTATATGTGGCACTGGGGATTGAACCCATGGCTTCTTGAATGCTAAGTAAGCCCTCTACCACTGAAATACATTCCAGCCCTAAGTCTCAGTCCTTTGGTAACCCTGTACCCATGGATAGTGAAATTCACCAGTGCTTCTCAAATTTGTTCCTATGCCCTTAGCTGGAACAAGATGTCTGTAAGGGTCTAGAGCAGTGGTTCTCAACCTTCCTAATGCTGTGATCCTTTAACACAGTTCCTCATGTGGTGACTCCCAACCATAATGGTATTTTCATTGCTACTTCATACTATAATTTTGCTACTGTTGTGAATTGTGCACATCTGATGTGCAGGATGTCTGATATGTGACCCCTGTGGGATCATGACCCACAGATTGGGAACTGATGATTTCTTGTTAAGTATCTCCCTTTCTTCAATTCATCAGTGCTCTTTTAAAACTGTCACAGGTTCTGATCAAATAGTTTTTTCTTGGGGAGAGGTCTAGTTAAGAATAGAATGTTCTGGCATTTCAAACTTCAAAACTGTTCCTTCCCCGCTGTGAAGCAGAAAGGTTTTTCTCTGATATTCACTGTGAGGACCTGGTAGAGTGCCTGGAGGGGTAACTCACAACAGTGTACCCAATACACACTTGTGGAGCTTTTAACTCATAGACTTGTCTATACTAACCTCCAGTAATTCAGTTTGTTTCTCTACCCAAACGCTGGTTCCTGTGAGGGTTTCTGCTCATGGCTTTGGGGTTCTATATGATTTGATTTGTTGTGTTCAATGTCTCTGTCTCTGTTTGAAGAGTTAATTTTCTGAATAATCTCAGTTCTCTGAAGACAATAAGAAGAATTGTTAAGACAGTCTTGGCAGCACACGCCTTTAATCCCAGCCCTTGGGAGGCAGACACAGGCCACTCTATGTTTTCAAGGCTAGCCATAGCAAGTTCTGGGCCAGTCTGGGCTATGACAAGAGACCCTGTATCAAACAAACAAAAGAACCAAAAAGAGTTGTTTGGTTTGTGTTTGTCCAGCTTCCTACTCACTGTCAAGATGCAGGGGAGGTGTCTTAATATAGAGAATGTGGAAATGTCATCTTAGTTCATGTGCTTACTTTTCTTCTATGATATTAGTGAATCTAGGTTTTTATATAGTATTTATTTTTCAACAAAGTTTTTGTGTAGGCAGTTATCTGTTCAAGGCAGTCAGTCCTGTATTTGGTCGTTACAGTGTTTTCATCACTTGTTCCATTTCAGTGAAAGTAATGGGTGTGGTACTTGCAAATAGTTACCTTTGGTTTGGAGAATGTGAACCACAATGAAAATATTTGTGTATTGAAATCCTGTTGCATTTGTGAAAGCAAGACTCTGTTTTTGTGTCTATCTTTCACTACCATGAACAACTAAACTTAACCTAAAATTCCTTATCAAGCAGCTTTGTCTACACATTAATAAAAAGTACCAAGTTTTCATTGCACTCAGATGAATCACAAAAACATCTAGACACAAGGTTTAACATTTTCCATTTCCCATTGACTGTTTAGCCTTAGTCTCACAGGCCGAAGCTCTGAAGGAGGAAAATGACAGCCTCCGTTGGCAGCTAGATGCCTACCGGAATGAGGTGGAACTGCTCAAGCAAGAGCAAGGCAAAGCGCACCGGGAAGATGACCCAAACAAGGAGCAGCAGCTGAAGCTCCTGCAGCAGGCCCTGCAAGGAATGCAACAGGTATGAGCAGCTGGGTTTCCTGCACCGTCTAGAAGGATAGCATTGGCAAAAAATTGCAAAAAGATCTGAAATTACTTCAGGGTATAGATAGTTATTGGGGGTCTTTATGTAAAACCTCAGTTACTTACATATGATAAAATACTGATCAGTAAGTATTTAAACAAAAAATATGTAGTCTTTTAGATGGAACAACAAACATCTCACTCTTGATTTTCATGGAAATGGGTAAGTATCAGTGCTTTGGGATTATAATACCAGTTTGATTTTTATTTTATTTTCACACTAATTATGTGAGCTTACAAACTCACATATAAAAATTACGGTAGAGGGCTGGAGACATGACTCTACGATTAAGAGCACTTGCTGCTCTTGCAGAGTATCAGTATTTGGTTCCCATCACCCACGCTAGTCAACTAACCACCCACACTGGTCAACTTCCTGGTGTCTGATGGCCTCTTCTGGCCTCCATGGGTTCATGTTTAATAAAAATAAAATGGCAGTGAAGATGTAAAAAACAAATAAATAGATAGAATGAGTACCAAAGAGTCATTTGAATAAAAATAAAAATAAATAATTAAATCCAATGGAAACTACATTCAAATGAAACCTCATTAATACTAAACTTGTGGTTAGTATCTTGAAGTTTGTTGTGGCCATCACCACAGTGAGCCTCAAATTTCAAATCTATTAACACCTTTGACTATAGAGAAGGACTAGTGCTTCTGAGAAAGGACATGATCACATTCTGTCTTGACAGTCTACCAACCATTTTCCTTACATTTTAAATTGTGCAATACATTTCAACTCTGTGCCTGGAAGTTATCTAGGGCAAACTAATTGCTGGTGGGAAATTATAAATGACGAATGGGGAGTCTCTTCTGGCACTAGCATCCCTGTGTTATTACTTCTGTCACCATTATCTTCCTGTGTGACAAGTATTATCACATTAATATTTCACCTTTCCCATTAGCAAAATGTGTGAAGTAATGCTTACCTTCCTTTTGTTGTCTCCACAGAGTTTAATTAGGATACATAAATTATATCAGAGATCTTTCTACCAAAAACTGTGTTCCTGTAGCTGCCCTTCAAAAGGCTTTGACAACATACATTGTACCTTGGTTTTTAGCTGATGGTCTTTTGCAAGTCTAAAATAAGACCTTAAACATTTTTATCATTGTTTCTCTCATCATATGTTGCTTTTGAAACCATTACAAATAAGAACAGTTCTGTCAGTTGCATGCAAAGATCTCAGCAAGAAGTCTATGCCTCCTAAAAATTAATTTCGTTCATTTTGATTTTTTTCCACTGGGAAAATGGTACTGTAACCAATGAACAACATTTTCCCATTTTATCTCAAAAGATTTATAGTAAATATGGATTTTGCCTAAGCAAAGGAGTGTCAGGATTGCCTGGTCTGGCTTTAAATCTAAGTCTGCCACTTTCTATCTGAATGGCCTTAGGAAAGGTCACGTGAATTAATGCACATGATTCCCTTAGCACAATGCTTACTTAGTACATACTGGGAATTCAATAAATAGTGTTTGTTGCCATTACTGATAACAATAAATCCAGTTCCTTGGCTACTAGTATGGAAACTGACATGTGAAATTTGGACTCATGACTATCTTACCTACACAAATCAAAGTTGGCATACCAGATGATGTCACAAAAAATGTTTTCCAACATTCAGTTCATGTCTCTGCAATAATTAAAATAGAGTTTGTAGAGTATTAGCTGCATGCTATGCTTACCTATGGCCAGGACAGAGAAGAAGCTAAGCAATTGTGTTTATTAATTTCCCTGATCCTTTAAAAATATGAACAAGTTCAGAAGAAATATATATGAAACAGATTTTTATCTTGATTTTCCCAAAAGTATTTTTCTCTGTGGAAAAAGTACTGCTTGTAGCGGGGGAAGTGGGGCTGGTCTACCTGATACCTAACCTCAGCCAGGGATTGTGCATGAAGTGTAGCCTAAATGAGTGACGTCATTACCTGTAATCCCTCATGAAGCATCTACTCAAAGTCCAAGAGGAATACAAAAAGAAAGAAGCTGAACTTGACAAAATCAAAGATGACAAGTTCCAGGTGGAAAAAATGTTGGAAAATCTTCAAGATAAGGTAATATGAGTCCTTCATCAATCTTTCCCTCTCCCCGACCCCCTTTCAGTGATAATGAAAATGCCCTACAAGTTTCTGCAGATGCTGTTGGTTGGGAATTAAAAGTCCCTCTCTGTGGTAATTCTTCTATCAAGGGCTCTGCTTTTAAGTACTTAGCATTTCTAAAGGGTTCTAGTTAGAAGACCATAGGGAAATGATGCTTCCTGGCTTGCTCCTCCTGGCTAGCTCTGTTTGCCTTTAATACAACACTAGGATCACCTGCCCAAAGGTATAACCACCCTCAGTGGGCTGGTCCCCCCTTCCATCAATCAATCATTAATCAGGAAAAAGTGCCCTACAATTTTTCCTACAGGGCAGTCTGATAGAGGCAATTCCTCCTTTGAGGTTCCATCTTCCCAGATGAGCACACCTTTAACTGAACATTTGATTAAAGCAGAAACACAGCTAGAGCATTGACCCTTCTTTCCACTCATTCTACGTGATCATGAGCTACCACCATTCAGGGGAACAGCCAACACCAAGTCAGGCTTGATGGGACACATTTGAATCCCAAAATCCTAAAGCATAAGAAATGGAGGCAGGGGAATCAGTTCAATGTCATCCTCACCTACATAGCGAGTTAGGAGCCAGCCTGGGGTACATGAGACCCTGTCTCAAACAAACAAAATAGCCAGTACCAAAATGGGGGGAGCCCTATAAAGAAACAAGGAGACAGTTTTCTAAAACCAGATAATAGCAACAAAGAAGGGAAGGTGAAACAATCAAGTGAGAGTCTGCTGCATAAAGAACATGGGTAAGATACATAGGAGAGTCTTTTTAACATTTGAATACGTCTGTGCGTCACAACCAAGAGTCAGATGTGTCTTTTTATGATATGTAAAGTCTCCTGATGTCTGTGTGTCATACCTCTCCAGTCTCATATGCCTCAGTGCTCAGCTGAAGTTATACACTAGAAAAAATGACTCATTAACCAGAACTCCCTGCTGTGGATATTTGAGAAGGAAAAGAAAACATAGGGCTTGGACCAAAAGTCCAACATCAGCAATGGTACAGTTCCATAAGAGCTCTGCTCAGCCCAGGAAGGCAGAGCACATACAGTCCCCAGGTGTGTTTACCAGCATGGGGATGTGCCCCAGAGAGCCATTAGGAACTGACAACCTCGGTGTAGTTGAAACAAATGATTGAAAATGTTTTCTTTCAGAGGCCATTTGCAATATGCTTTTAATCCTTCCACATCATAAAATCAACTCACTTTCTACTTTTCTGGGTGCTATTAAAGAAATGAGCACAATCCCAGAGAAATTCATTTATCAAGCATTTAATTGAAAAGTGCCAAAGCTGCTGCGCTATCAGGACTTTGCTCATGCTATAAGGCTTTCTAAATTGTCCCAGAGCTGCAACATAGCTCTACTTCTCTTCTGTATAAAATGCATTGTGCAGTCAGAAGAGCCTCGATAGACAAGGGACTGCACTGCTGCTATCATGCTTCCCATTGCTCTTTAGATTGCCATTTCAAATTGACTTAAGCACATTTTTAGTATAGGCTGCTTTCTGCTTTGTGGAGAATTTTGTCTAAAGAAACAGGAGGTCATTTGGCACAGAAGAAACTTGTCATATTGTGCTCAATGACAAGTGTTCCTCATCTTGAATAGAAAACAGTTACAAAGACGAGAGAGCCAACTGATAATCAGAAAACACTGGGTCAGATTTTCTTCTGTGATTTCATGGAAAGCTTCTGTTAGAAGAATTCGTGACAGATCATTACAAACTGATGTTCTCTGTGAAGCTGCTTTGTGGCCAAATATTTCAGCCTGAAATAATTAGGTTAGGAAGCAAAAGACACATTAGACTACAAAAATAATTTCAGGTTGAAAGACAAGCAGTAAGTTTTGGTGATGAGGGCTCTGTTTGCTGCTTTTCTTTGAGTTTCTTGACAGTAACCCACAGTATGAGCTATTTGTTTTTTCAGTGTAACACTGTAACTTATGTCTCTTATACTGGTGGAAAGAATGACCTCCTCGAATCTGCTAGTGAATTTCAAAGAAATCAACATCTTCTGATATCCCTTCTAATTTGTTAAATGCCGGCATGATAAATTTGAAATCAGGTTCGGTTGAGGACCTGAACTTAGCCATTCAAGATGGCTAAGACTTCTCAGAAAATCTGAATATTTTAAATCAAACTCAATCTGTTAAGTGTCCACACTTAAGAAATGGCTTCCTGGCTCACTTAAGGTTGCCAGGGCTTTAAAAGCAGATGCAGAGCCCTGCCTTAGGAATAAGCCAGTTCTTTCAACCAGATGTGGCATAAAACAGATGTCTCACAGCATCCATAGACCATTCACTTCATCCCATGGCATTATATAGCAAGCTTTGAAGACACCTTTAAAGAACACAGCAGTGCAGCCCCTGCTGAGAGCTTGTGGAAGGGAAGGAGTGCCAGAGTGTCCAAATCAAGCATGATGGCTCCCACCCCTGCCCAGCGTTCCCCCAGCACTTTCTTTTACAGAAGTAGAAGACCAAAACAGTGAGATTGATGCAGGAATTACTTTTTTTTCCTTCCTCTAAAAGCCCTTACTTCATCTGTGCAGTATAGAAAGGTATTTTTTCCACACCCGAAGATAGAAAGACCCACAAGCAGTATAGGGACACTCTTCAGATTCATTGCCTGCTGGGCATGGGTTTTACCTGAGTGTTTCATAAAACCCCCAGAGAAAGTTTCCACAACAAAAAAGGCAACTGACAATTGATACTTTTATTCATGGTCATCTCTGACTATAAAGGCAGAAATATTTTAAGTGATAACAGAGAAGAGAAACAGTCTCTAGTCTATAAATAAAAGTTCTAATTTGTAGTCCAAAGCCCGCAGATACCAGAGTAGATTGGACACTTCACAGATTTTCTAAGCAGATGTGGGCCTTACAGAGTATGGATCGAACGTGGAGAGAGAGGAGACTAAGAAAGAATATAACCTGATATGAAATGCTAACTCTTCCATTTCCTAACTATATAATTAGAGCAAACTTATCCAACTTATCCTTTCCTGTATGATGGAGGTGGTACGTGTTTAACAATATCTAGTATGTAACACACAAAGTTGTTGAGTCTCCTTCCCAAGGTTACTTGTGTAGAGCTAAGAATGATGAAGCCAGGAGAACACACTGGTCAAAATAAATGTTTACATCTTTCTGCATTTTGAAGCCATATGAAGGTGCTTTGAAACCAGTGAGATGGCTCAGCTGGTAATGGTACTTGCTGCCAAGCCTGAAGAACCGAGTTCAATTCCCAGGACCTACATGGTAAAAGGAGAGAACCAACAACAAGCTTTCTTTTGACCTCCACAGGTGTGCCATGGCATACACACACACACACACACACACACACACACACACACACACACACACACACAGATGCACCAAATAAATGTTTTTAAAGGGTAATTTGGGTTATCTGGTGTTTTTATAATGTGACTTTTCAGTAATCCAAATTAGACTATGTTGTTTTGATGAGACTGTGTGGGCCTATTACTGGGTACGGTGGAATACACCTGTTGCTCTAGCTACTCAGAGAGCTGAGGTGAAAGGATCACTTAAGTCTGAGAGTTTTAGAACAGACTGGACAACATAGTGAGAATGCATCTCATCTTTCTTTCAATAAAAGTTATCTGTTGCGCAATTAATTGAAACCAACTTTGCCCAGATAAGGTGAACTAACCCAGAAAGCATGTTGTTCCCGCAGGAAAGCTGTGGTTCTAAACTGTGTGCATCAAGCCAGGAAAGTGATTTCCCTCTTGAGAAGACCTTGGCCAGCACGCCTATTAAATCTGAACGTGAAGCACTGCTAGTGGGTAAGGAAGCCAACACACACACACACACACACACACACACACACACAAAAGAAAAAATATAAGGCACAGAGAAAAACAGAAGGGGGTTATTTAAGATTAACGTGTCTACCAAGTAATATGAAGTATGATGGTGCAAGAACACAGACTTCTAAAGGTGTTAGGGAAAGAGCAAGGAAAATTTCCATAAAACTTCTAAGAACAGCTCCAAGGCACGTCTGACTCCTTGTTGCCACTGTCATGTCAAGCGTGTTGATATTATATACTAAGAGTGGGTCAACTGGAGAAGCGCATTGCAGTTTTGAATCTCTACAAGGAGAGAGGGCCCTTTCCTGTTCATTCAGCAGGCTAATATAGACACTGCTAAAGCTTTTCCAGATGAGCCTCTGTAGCAAGTCTGCCTTCAAGTTTTGTGCTATTGGCTGAGCCATTTTTATTTAAGAAGGATGTTTGTTTTTACTTCTTGATACAACATATACTTCCAATACTGCTTTTCCAGCTCTCCAACACCAAGTATGTATCCGACCACTTTATTCAATTCAGTTCTGATACCAACTAGGTGAACTTCCATTCCGCAGGTTTAAAAACCCAGTTCCCCAGATCAGCCCTCAGTTTAGATACCAGGCTCAAACATCAGATCCCAAAATGTACTGATCAACTTTCCTTTATAAAAGAGAAGGCTTATCTGGGTAGACAGCTTTAGCATTTCCCTGCATTATTGGTTGGCACTATTGGTGCTTTGGGGCCTGTAATTAGGAAGCACATCATAATCAAAACATGTAGCAAAATCATTTATCTCATGGCCAGGACATTTGACAGACAAAAAAGAGAGGGAAGCACTACGACTCCATGGTTCTTTCAAAAAGCATGCTTTCAAGAGTGTCCCGCTAGGCACCACCTCCCTGTAGTGCCACAGGATGGAGACATACCCTTTATCTCATGAGCCTTTGGGCATCGCTCTAGATCCAGACCACAAGTTACACACTCAGTCCTGTCTGGTTACAAAGTCAGAAACTTCCCAGCACCCCACCAGCCAATTCTATAACTTGTTAGAACAGCTAGAACTCCCGGGAAGTACTTGGCTTAACTATTGCCAGCATGTAAGAGAGCAGTAGTTTACACCCTGTGAGCCTCAGTCCTTTGAGGGTTGAATTGGAAAACACAAATATTTGTATTATGATTCATAGCAGTAGCAAAATTACAGCTATGAAATAGCAGTGAGCCAGGTGGTGGTGGCACAAGCCTTTAATCCCAGCACTCAGGAGTCAGAAGCAGGTGGATCGCTGTGAGTTCCAGGACAGCCAGGGCTACACAGTGTAACCCTGTCTCAAAAAATCAAACAAAGAAAAAGGAAAAGAAATAACAGCAAAAATAATTTTTGTGATTGCGGGTGGTTACAACATGAGGATCTGTATTAAAGGGTTGCAGCGCTAGGAATATTGAGAACCACTGGTGTAGAGAGTGAAACCCAGGAATGGGGAGTTGGAAAAGATACATTTAGCAAGAAACTGAAAGGAAAGGAGTCAAGCTTCTGTACCCTTTCTGGGTTTGCTGTGCTACGTTCTCAGCACTTTTACATCTTCCCCATGTGGTAGGTTCCCTGATCTCCTCATGTCCTTATAGAGGTTTTGTTTGTATGTGTGGCTTGGGAGTGGGGAACCTAAAAACTCCATACTCTTATTACATCTGTTGCGTTGGCCAGTCCCCACCATGACACTAGTAAAGGGCTTCCAGCCACCACTACTATCCCAAGTAGCTAGGCTAGCGGCATATGATGTCATCTCAGCACTCAGAAGGCAGAGTCAGGGGGATCGCAAATTCAAGGCAATCCCAGAAAGCAAATTACACTGAGGTCAGCAAGGTGACTCGGTAGGTAAAGGAACATTCTGCCAAGCTTTACCACCTGAATTTAATCCCAGGGATTTACAGGATAGAAAGAGAGAACTGACTCTTGCAAGTCGTTTGTGGCCTCCACTTACATACTGTGGCTCAGCCGACATGTGTGTGTGTGCGTGCACACACACAATAAACAAACAAATAAATAATAAATAAATGTGCAATTAAACGGGTTTTTTTAAGGATCTGTGTACCAAAAACTGGGGAGAAATTATTTATTTTGTCATTATATCATATTGACAAATGAGTCAGGAAACTGTCAATGTGTTAGACTATGGTATGTTATAATTGCTCTTACTATCTAAAAAATTCCAAATTGTACAGTTAAAGAAGTGGGCAGCCATAGCTGCCCATCTTGATACCTATATCTATTTGCCGAGATTCGGCTCCTCCATCTGCAAATTGAACAAGCTATTACTTACCTCGAAGGTCAGTTCCAAGTACTAACATGATACCCATCCCAGATCACTTCACACAGGACAGTAGTCAGCTCTCAGTACAAGGAAAGTGGCTTGCACTTCCGGTACTAGTCACAAATGCTTGTTGACTTCTTCATGTTTCATTTGGGAGCTAATGAAAAATTGGGGTTCAAATTATTTGCTCCTTTAGCAAGGGTTGGTTAATCCAAGCTTCCTTTTAGGAAGTGAGCCAAAAGGTAACTACCGCACTTCCGAAGCCCTCCATGCTGACTGGCTTCTGGGTATTTTGAAGGGATACCTGTCCTCTTTGGTAATGGGTGTTATACTTATAGAAGGCTTTGATATGTTAATAGAGATGCACATGGGGGATCTGCCATTGAGACTTTTAAAAAAATGACAATTTTTTAACATTTTCCAGCTCAAAAGTTTTTAACTAATTATCATGCTGACAGAGAAGTTTTGGGGAAAGAGGGTCTGCTCTGTAATGGATAGCTCAAGAGGGAAGAAAAAGGATTCCTTCAAGTGACTACCTCTTGCTTGACTTTTTAAAGAATGTAGCTTATGTGATGGAGAAATCTGCTTTTTAAAATAAGTTCTTTGAGCGTGAGCTCACAAAAACTTATTAGTGTTTTTAAACCTCTGAACTTATTTCTTGGCATTTAATACTTTTCCCTAGCTATGACATTTAGGCTTTCTTTGAATATGGGCTTTTTTCTTCAGAACTGAAGTTTTCAACTCAAATCAGAGCTTAGAAATTCAATTTACCTGGTCATTTAAGAATAATGATAAAAGTAATAATATCCCTTTTGAACAGATTTTGTGTCTCACCCCGATTCCTCCCAGATTTTCCCAGCCCACCCTTCACCACCTAATATTTGAAAGGTTTTCATGAAAAATAATTGAATTTCAAGCTATAATTTAAACTTGTGCTATTCTTTGTCAGCCTCTGAAAGGCCAGAAAAGTTGCACTTTCTAAACCAAATCAATGCCCGCTCCTATTTCCTGGCAGTTTTCAGGAAGCTCAATTTAGAAGATCTGATAAAAGGAAGTGAGTTCACAAGCATTTAAAGATGCATCTATACAATTTTTGAACAGTTTTTCCAGTTGTTGCCAGTTAAGTGTTAGAACAATTAACGTGACATCCATGAGAATGAAGACACTGGTTGCAGCTGCCTCTCACCCCAGAATCAGGCTGAATTGAAATCTCCCAGGCATTCCTGAGAGCTGGAGACTGCTGGGAGAACTCTGTTAGAGGAACACATCTGGGACCCTCAGCACACAATGGCAGTGACCACTCGTGTCAGCGGGAAGAAAATGGGTGCCTTTCTTGATAGAGCAACTCACAAAATAAAGCCCCATGCAATCAACAGACTCTTCTGTGAGAGGAGCTAGGTTAATAGAGCAAAGTACGTGATGTGTGTTTCCCATGAGACAGTCTTAATTCCTAAGAGCATGAAGTCGTATTTAATGACTGCTAAAACACCCATCATCATCTAAAGTCATCTAAATTCTAGAATTCAAATTGTTCTCAGTGATGAAAAGTGCTGGGAGTGGCCTCACATGCCAGCTTCACTGTGTGACGCAGCACAGTGAAAGACAATGAGTGGTAAGAACCACAGAGTTCACATGCCTGCTCTACCGCTTGTCAGCTAGCTATACGCTGAAACTTTGTCTTGGTGCTGACATCTGTGAAGTGGAAGTTGACAGTACCTATACCATGGGGTTGATGTAAATATTAAATGAATAAAATATATGCAAACTTAAAATACTGTTCAGTGTATGGATAGTGTGCATATGTACATTTTGTGTGTATGCATTTATTCACTGTGGAATCTCAAGGAATTTCATGCTGTAATGTAACCTCCGGGGCTTTGTCTCTACAGGGATCATCTCCACATTCCTTCATGTTCACCCATTTGGAGCAAGCATTGAATACATCTGTTCCTACTTGCACCGTCTTGATAGTAAGGTATGTGGGGAACTCAAATGGAGACAGAAGGATGAAGGGTTCTTTCTGTGTAGGTGACCTTACTCTGTTCAAGCATTAGCAGACCATAATACTTGCACTCTAAGCAAGTTCCCCTTGCTTTGACTCATTGTGATTCATTGTCTGACATCCCACTTAGAAATAGTGGCTTTCTGTTCTACTTTGCCTAAAACTGAGACATTTCCTGAGACTTGCTGCCAAGACCAAGGAAGTCCCATGCAAACTAGAATTAAGTGGCTAGCCTATTTCTAACATATATCTTAGAAGACTCTGGCTTTTCTTTATTTCCATGCAAGCTACCAAATAGCCAGCAAATTAACCACTACTTTCTCTCTCAACCATTGGACATTTGTCCTGGACCTCTAGCCATCAGCAAATTTTGATTTATAAAATTGGAAATCTTACTCCAGATACCCCTCCCACCATCACTACTGCCACTATCTGCTCTGAAACAGTTGAGAAAGGTTCAAAACTGATGGAACAATATGCTGAGGGCTTCTGGAATGCTGATTGGGTAGCTGCTCATAGCTGATCTGTGAACCATTTCTCTGCATGTTATCCTCAAGGGAGGATCTCATGGATCACGTGAAGTGAGGGCAGGTGTTAATTCCCTAGAAAGTCAAGGGGACTTCATAGCAGCAGGGGTAGACTGTCAACCCTTCTTTGGAACAAATAAGCTCACGAAATAGTTGTTTTTTTTTTCAAAAGTAGCATTTAGGTAAGCTTCCCTGTAAACTATGTCACTATTTCACCAAACTGGGCCTTCTGGGAAGTGCCATTCAGTGTGGGTTCCTAACATTATGTTGTCCAAAATGTTAAATCAGAGAAACCTTTGTCTTCTTAGCAAAGGCACTGACCATTTGGCAACCTAATTGCTCTAAGCATATTCTAACTTCAGTGATAAACTTTCCTCTATGACCTTTGTGTTAGTTCTAGACTGCATTACCTCCTTATTTCCCTCTAGGAAGTAATTCTAGTCGGTAGCCATATACCCGATTGGCAGTTGAAAGGATGCTAGAACAGCAGTATCAGGAATGTATGGTCAGTTATAGCAGCAGGATATTGAACTATATGTCAGTGAAACTTATCTCAGTTTTTTAATGTTTAAAAATAATGTACATTGTTTTTGAATGCAAGCAATATAAAAACACAGTGAAGAAAAAGTAAAAATTTTCTATAGTCTCAACTCAGGGATAACCACTGTTAGCATTTTATCCTGTGATTTCAGACCCTTTACCATAGCTACACTGTATCTATATGTCTATAGCTAGATCCATTATCTAGTCACATGTTTTGACACGGGAGTTCTACTCTGTGGTATGCTTTCACTTAAGTGGATCTAGTTAAGCAGAAGCATTGTTGGGAGACGGGCCACAGCTCCACTCTTAGCTTAGGCCCAACTATGCCCTAGCAGCTTTCTGCCAGAATAACATCAAGACCTCCCAGCCAGGGCTTTAAAGGGTACCTAAGTTCTGTCCGGCAGTAACTCCAGGTGGTCATCAGCCAAGCCCTGGGCCAAGCTCACAATTAGGAAGGTTGTTATCATTAAATATATATATATATATATATATATATATATGACTACCAGAAGAGAAGCCCTTAAAGAGTCCACAGACTTGCTTTTGTATGGAGGGTGTGTGTGTGTGTGTGTGTGTGTGTGTGTGTGTGTGTGTCTGTGTCTGTGTCTGTGTGTGTGTGTGCACACATGAGAGAGAGAGAGAGAGAGCACATTGGAGAAAAGAAAGAAATGATGTGTCAGAGTAGGAAGAGAGAGCATTCTTCACTCCTATTACTCTTCCTTTGTGGGATGATGCATATGTGGAAGATTCTACTCCACTGACAGGCATTTCTGCCTCTGTCTCCTCCAAAAGGACTTTGGAGCTTCACTGGGCCTAGACGTGCATCCACAGCACTGGGCTTCCCTCATTCAGTTGGCTACATGCCCAAACTTCTCCATACAACTGCCACCAGCTCTTGTCAAAAGCAGTTCTGTGAACCATATGTGGTGGTCCCAGCGGATGAACACCGGTGTCTAAAACCACTCTAACAACACACAAATGCCCAAGGCCAGGTAGATTCCCCTGCTGCCGCCCTCAGCACACACACATCAGCTGATGACCAGGGATGCAAAGCTGGTTCTGATTGAAGATGTCCTCTCTGTTCCACAGATCTGCACCAATGACGTGGAATGTCTCATGAGTAGACTCCAGCATACCTTCAGACAGGAAATGACCGGAGTTGGAGCCAGCCTAGAGAAGAGGTGGAAATTCTGTGGTTTTGAGGGCTTGAAGCTGACCTGAATCTTTTTGCTTAGCAATTTGGGATCCTGAAAATAAATGTGTGCTGGACAAGTTTAGGATGTGATTTTGTATTCTCAGTGGTTGTCAAGTGGACATTGCTTTCATTTGTCAGTTCATTCCTGAGTATCTTTCAAGTTAAAATAAGGATCCTAGAACAGCACCTCAAGCTACAGGTCTGAAAAAGAAATTGCCTCAAACCTCAAGTGCTGTAACTTCCTCCTATTTCTGGCAATTAGTTGTCTTTTCTTATAAGTAGTATTGAAAAATTCCTGAGGCTAAAGAGTATTTGGAATGTTTTCAGTGTCCGTAACTACTGCTGTAGACCTTGTACTTTTCAACACTGTTAGCTGGTGATTTGTGTGTGGTTTGTGTTTCCAGACTTCTCTTCACATGTTAGTACTTGTAAAAAGGAATAAGAGGAGTGTTAGAACTCTCCAATCCACAGTAAACAGTGAATGAAGAATCCATTCGTGTCTTCTACAGGGTGCTTCACCAGTTCACCTTTAAAACAAAAAAAAGCATGAACTGTGACTTTTTGTAATAATACTATGAACCAAAAGTTGACAAACGTTCCAAAGTTATTTTCTCTAATAGATAAAAGGTCTATTTCAGAATTTTCAAACAAGAAATCAAGGTGGATTCGCGGAAAGTCTCCAGTGTGACTGTTATTGTGTTTTTGCGTTTTGCAGCTACTTGTAAATAACCTGCTTTTAAAAGAGGGCATGTTTAGTTTTCTATGAATTAAAATGCAGTCAGGCGTGGGCACACGTGCACATATCGGCAGAAGGGATTTATTTTACTAGTCCTTCCCCTCTGGCCTTCTTACAGTCTGTTGGTCCCTTTCTTCCTGCTGTTAGTGCGTTGACTTGCAAATTGTGTGCTGCTGTAAATGCTGTTTACTTCATGCTAACTGTTTGTAAAGATGTGACGTGAATATTGAACATAATGAACTAATGAATAAATAACGGGCGGATTGTGTGAGGCTTCCTGCACGTACATCAGCTCCACTCAGAATGCTGACTGACCTCTGGCTCAGCTGTGCCCATCTCTCCATTGCAATGGCCTCGCCAAGTTTAAGTGGACCATTCAGGAAGTCCTGCTTGATGGAAAAAGAAAAGACCATAATTTGAGGCTCTTATCCTAAGGTAGAGATGGCCTTTCTTCTTTTTGTGGTGGTGTTGGTGGTACTTCTAATTCCACAAGCATCCTCCCTGAAGTTCAGTTGAAGTTAAAAAAAAAAAAATGCAAGAGCGAGCACAGGCAATGGGAGTATTTCCTGAAAATACCTTGCAAATGAGATGTGGGTGGTGTTCAAAGATGTATTTTTAAAATACAGATGTTCCTTTTTATACCTCAGCTTTGTGTTTTGAATGATTTGCTTCCTATGGGATTCTTTAGATCATCTCAGGTTCCCTTTGAGTTACCAGGATGTTGGAAGAAGACGCCAAACTTGCTTGACAACTAGAAATAGCATTCCACAGCAGCCCATTCTTCCTGAAAGTTGGCGTGCCCCACAAGCACCCCACTGTGGCCCCAGCAGGAAGCTAGAGTTATTTTTATATCAGCTTCCTCACTGGAGCATCTCTGTCATCCAGGCTGCTGCTCAAGAAGGCTTTGATTCGTCCGCCTCAGGGGTTCCTGAAGTACCTTCTTTTTGACCATGTCTGTAAAATCAAGAGAAATTTTCCACTCGTCACTTGTTTCTTGAATAAGTTAAATAAAATTCAGTTTCAAGGCAACAGCTGCCATACCTAAACCTCTCGCTTATCTTCGTTTAATCTCCTTTTTCCCTTGTTTCTCTTCTTTTTCCTTGAGTCAGGGATCTCACTATGTAACTCAGTCTGGCCTAGAATTTGCAGCCCTCCCACTTCAGCCTTCCGAGACCTGAAATTCCAGGCACACACCATTATGCCAACCCAAACTGTTTCATTTACACACTCCAGCTTGGTCCAGGCATAATTCTCCTAGCCTGCTTCCACATACTTGTTGTAATGGTAATTTTTCTCCAATTGACCATGTTTGGTCCCATGACAGGTACCATGTTAGTATGAGGGCATTTCTTTAGATGTCATTAAAATGTAAACCAATAATCTTTAAGTAGTGTAGCTTTTCCACCAGAATCTCCTCACTGAATTCATTCACAACCTCACGTGTTGGTAAGAGGTACCCAAGGAAGGACATCTGCTTCCAGGCTACCTTCGCTTGGAGTTAAAACTGCAACATCAGCTCTTGTCAGAAGTTCTTGCCTGTTCATAGCTCTACAAATCTCACCCCTTACATTTACTCAAGCCAGTTCCTGGAAATCTTGTGTGTGTGTGTGTGTGTGTGTGTGTGTGTGTGTGTGTGTCTGTCTGTCTGTCTTTATTTTAGTTCATCCCATGGGTTCTCTTTTCTGGGAAGTCCTGACAGCTATAGTACTATAGAGCTGTTATAATGTAGAGTACAGTTGAGCATGGTGGTGCAAGCTGTAATCCCAGCACTTGGGAGGATGCAAGAGTGATTTAATTAATACAGTTTCTGTGAAATTATTTTGGATCTAAGTTAGCCGTGTGGTCGGGGACCAATGAATAGTCCTCTCCTCCAACAAATTGGCCCCCAACACAAAAAAAATCCTGAATTCAAGGCTGTATGCTTTATATTCTTCAGCTGTATGCGAAGTTTCAGGCCACCCTGGGCTACATGAGACTCTGTCATTAATCAAGAAACTAGAGAGTAAAGTTCACTTTCATAATCAAATAGCAGCACACACCACCACTACAGTCCTTTCTGTTCATCATAGAAATTTATTAATGAAGATATTTTTTTTAAAATGGCTCGGTGCTATTTATGGTTGTGTTGTTCCTCAAATATCTTGGAATATTGTTGTCTTATTCTTTCATAAGAAACAATATTTCTGAATAATAATGAATATGAGATTCCTTTTAGATTTACAAATGGATGTTTCATCTCCCTCCCTTGTCCTGTGACATCTCTAGTTCAGATTTTTTAATATTACCAAGTTGTTTGTGTTGATGCAAATGGAAAATGTTGTTGTTCAGAAAAAAATAGATACATCTGTGTAGAAGTTACGTAGAGTTTGAACATTTCTTGGCCCTCAAATGTATGATTTGGATGTAGTTCACAGTGAACTGCATTATTTGAAGAGATTGTAGATGTACAAAAGAACTTTTAGCTCAATGAGTAGAACCATGTAAGCCCTTGGGATTCTCAACTGCCTAGGATAGTCAAGCAAATACATCTGGCTTCATTTTGTTTACCACACTTTCTACCATTAGCTGACTCTCTTATGTACTTGTGTTGCAAAAAACTACCTCCCGCCCACATCTCTTTTTTACTATTATTTATTTATTTTACTTACTGACCACAGTTTCCACTCGCTCCTCTCCTCCCATGCCTCCCCCACCTCTCTTCTGCACCTCCTCCATCGGCGCCTCCTCCTTTCCTACTCATGAAATGGCAGCCTCCCATGGATATTGGCAAGACATGGCATATCAATTATAGTAAGACTAGCACCTCCCCTTGTATTAAGGCTGATGTCCTTGACCCCCTGGTTCCTGCAATCCTTCCCTCCTTCATTCCCTCCCTCTCTGGTTTTTTGAGACAGGGTTCCTCTGTGTAACAGCTAGCTGTCTTTTCTTTTTCCTACTAGATTGATCCAGTCTAAACTCTGGCTGTCTTAAAACTCACTTTGTACCAGGTTGGCCTCAAGCACACAAAGATCTTTCTACCTCTGCCTCCCACGTGCTGGGATTAAAGGCATGTACTACCAACTACCTGGGCTGTGCTTCATCTTTCGATAGACAAATTAATAAAAATTAATAATACCTTACTAGATAATAGTAAAGATTTAGCATCTACCTGTTTTCCAGCCAGTGCATGGCCCACAGTGAGTTCTCAATGGAGTAATAAATACAGTTGTGATTCTAACAAATTTCATACCTTCCCCTATATATTTTTTTAATTTTATGTTCTTGCTTCAAATTATAGGGCAGGCCATGCCATGTCACTTGACCATAAAAAAGGAAATTCACTTGCTTGAACATATTCCAAACATATACATGCCCCACACATTTTACCATGCACTGTTGGATATCAAAGGAGTATGAATGACTCTTACATCAGGATGACAGAAAGGAGCCATGCCTGGTGAAGCAGGGAAGTTGAGCAGGATGGTCATGAGTTCAAGGTCTTTCCTAGGCTACATAGCAAGTTCAAAGTCAGCCTGGGCAATTTAATGAGTTCCTGACTCAAAACAAAAAGTAAAAAAAAAAGAAGGCTGTGGATATAGCTCTCTGATAAAACACTAGTCTTGCATGTACAAAAGCCCTCAGTTCAAACCCACCAGTACCACAAGGAAAAGAAGAGGAGATGATGGTAATGGACAAATAGCTTTTTAACTATGACGCCTTAAGTGCTTCATCAAAAGCCACATAAATTCAGTGGAATAAGTGTTGATCATGAATGGTGCAAAGTGGTAATGACAAATTATGACTGAAACCTGAATTTTCTGCACCTCCGTTCTACCAATAGAATGCAAGTTCCATGAGCAGATGATGATCCATATGTGTCCTATTCACTGCCATATCTATTGTTCTGATGCATTATCGGTTTTCAGAAAATACCTCGTAAATAAGCACTTGCATATCATTTCTAATCCCCAAAATAATAGTGCTATTATTAAAAGCTAGCATTATTTAGTGATTTTGAAACAGGTTTTAAATAGATGGTACATAGATAGAGGAGGTGTGGCAGCGGGAACATGAGACAGCTGGGCACATTGTACCTGCAGTACAGAAACAGAAACAGAGAGAAACAAATGCTGGTACTCTGCTGGCTCCCTCATTTTTCCCATTTTATTTTTTCTGGGTCCCCACCCAGCCCATTGAATGTTGCCACTCATATTCACATTTAACTCAGAAAATTGCAGGGGATTTCAGTGCTGGTCAGTGCTCCATCAAAGGTGGGTAATGCCTTACCATCTTCTAAACCTCAAGATCTATAATGTCATTGCAGTTTTTTACTTCAACAGTAAGTTTTGAAGATCTCAGCTTGCCTAAGCATTATTTTTATCTGTAAGGAACATCGCAAAGGCACACTGAAGCGATTAATTATTGGAGCAACAGAAGGAAAGGAAAGAAATTGATTATACGCAGGTATGAGCCTTCTAGGCTGCGCAGCCTTATGGAGATGCTATTAGATCTTAGGTGGAAAATGGCATGTATAACACATTAAAGAGCATTATACCCAACTGTGTTCGTACTGAGTATATTGGAGCATTGCAATGCCCTAAAATTAATAGTCATCTTTAGCACTAGACTTATGAAATCTTAATTCACTAGAATTCCTCAATAAAAACCATATATGATGCTTTAAAGGGATTCAAAGCAATAGATGCATAGGTATTATGCCATTTGATCTTCACCGTGTTCTGTGAGACATCAGGCAGTTAGCTCTCTCACTGTTAAGGCAGCTGAGGAAAACCATTCTCTAAGGGCTGAATAGTTTAACATGGGTTGCACAGCCAAGTGGATGACAGAGCTGGGATGAGAATTTAGGGTCAAAAACCCTCCCAACTCTCTATCCCACCACAGCTCCAGCCTCAGCCTTTTGTGGCTAACGGAAAAAATGCAAAATAGGGGGCCTTAAGGGTACTTATGGCACCATGGACTCCCCCCCCATCAGAGTAATCATGAAGGCATGAAATAAAATACAATAGAATACAAAGGAAAACACCTACATTCGAGAAATACAGCTCTCAAAAATTCAAAGTGTGGGCTTCATTTCATCACACATGTCAATATGTATCAATTACTTAGAAAAAAATCCTATCCATAACAAACTCTAAATAAATGTTTATTGGGTAAAATAAACTAAACAATAAGGTTTATAACTGAATGAGATGCTGTTTCTGTGCACAGTGTGAAATTCTTAGTCAGTGCCTAACTGGCAGGAGGCTCCCTCAAGCTTGTGTTTGTGTGAAACGTGACAGATGAGCTTCGGTGTGAGCAAGTCTAAAGCACTGCGTTTAGGGGAAAATGAGCCAAATGCTATTCACAAGATGTTAGTCTGTGCAAACCATCAGCTCTGGGACAGACAAGGGATGTGGGACTTGCCAGAGAGAAGTCCCTGAAGACATCTGCCCAATGTGTGGCTGGGATCATAATAAGGCAACACATTCTAAATACAGGTTGTTGTCTTTTCTTTTTTTCCAAAAGAAACAAAGCATGAGGCATTTTTATCCTCCCTTTTATTTTTTCTCTTTTTTTAATTTCTTTATTGTTAAAAGAAAAATTTACACTTCCTCCCCTTGTCCCAGGCCCTCCTGCTCCCCCACTACCCCACCTCCCTCCCCCTGCTTCCTTAAGAGGGGTCAGGGTACCCTGCCCTGTGTTAAGCCCAAGGCCCTCCCCCCTCCATCCCGGCCTAAGAAGGTGTGCATCCATATAGACTAGGTTCCCTAAAAGCCAATACATGCAGAAGAGATAGGTCCCAGTTCCATTATCATTGGCTTCTCAGTCAGCCCACATAAGGAGATCAAGGGGATTCGAATTGGAAAGGAAGAAGTCAAACTTCCGTTATTTGCAGATGATATGATAGTGTACATAAGTGATCCCAAAAACTCTACCAAAGAACTTCTACAACTGATAAATACCTTCAGTGAAGTGGCAGGATACAAGATCAACTCAAAAAAATCAGTAGCCCTCTTATCCTCTCTTTTAAAACCTAAATTTGAATCCACACAGCGTGGTTCATAGGGCTGGGCCTCAGACATGGAATTCAACATTTCAACTCACATGTTATTCAAGGGCTTATTCTGTCCAAAGCATTCTGACAACCAGTGAGGAATGTAGAGATGGATCTGACATGGACTTGGCCTTGAAGAGAGATCAAAGGATCAAAGATGTGTGTAGTTTTTAATATATTCATGAAACGATTTCTGTCTCCTCTGAAACAAAACCATTTAACCTGGGAAGGAGAAAACTGTATTGTTCAATCCAGTGGCTGAGGATATGGTTCAGTGGGTAAAGGACTTGTCACGCAAGCATAAGAACCTGAGTTCGAATCTCCAGAACCCATTTAAAGCCAGATATGATAGTATATCTGTAACCCAGTATTACTATGAGATGGGAGGTGGACACAGGAGAATTCCACAAAGTTCATAGACTTGCTAGCCTGGTACACAGAGGCCAAAACCAAAGAAACATTGTCTCAAACAAGGTGGAAGATGGGGACTGATACATCAGGTTGTGATTTGACCTCCCTGTGTGGACTGTGATGCATACACATCCCTTCCCCTAGACACATGTGTCAGACACACAAAACTAAAAACAAATGCTCCTCAGGTTATAGTAAGAGCTTATATCCTGCTAAGCTCATCATAAACTGAATATACCAGTAAGTAAAATGCATGGGATTCCCTTTACCCACTGAACCCCCAGCTAAGCCATACAGCTCACCACAGAGATTGGTTGTTGTTGACTCTCGTGATAGCATTGTTGACTGGGATCTACAGCAGCCACTGCCTGCCATCACAAGGGAGGATCCTACTGCCTGTTACCAGCCATGAAAAGGCCAAAAGTCAAAATATGAATATAAGTTTCTACTGAATATATATTGCTTAGACACTATCATAAAATGAAATATGGTTGCATTGGAGTTTTGCTACATTGAAGACTACACTACACTGCTTAGTCTTCTGAGCATGTGAGTTCTATGTGCAGTGTATACATAAATCAACTGGTACAAATCTTCATAAGACCAGCATTAAAACAATGCCTTGTTATTCATCAGACAATGACATCTTGGCATTTCACACACATAAATTTACCAGGTACCTACATCACGACCCTTGCAGTACTATTCTAAATGAAGAGATGTCTGTTCTAAACAAAGAGATGTCTGATGTACTTGGTGCTCTTTTCTACGTTGTTAAACAGAGGGGTCCAGACTTATCCTGATTGTTCTATGAGACCTCTCTGGTGTGGCTAAGAAGATCCCTTCAGAGATTACATGGTGACAAATGCTCTAACCTAATCCTGCAGTTTCCATATTCACCCTCAGTGGCAAGAAGTCAACTAGTTCTTTCCCTAAAGGGGCATCTACTTTCATATTCAAAATCTCCTCCCTCTTTCTCCTTCTGCTTCATATTGTGACAAGTTAGGAATCACAATTTGTCCCTAGAGAACTTGGGGTTCTTACCTGAGACGTTAATTGAGGGGAAAAAAGTAAATCAGATACTATTAGTAATGCCTCACGTTTTTACAGCCAGGTCTGTAACCTGCATACCCACTGTACTTTAGACCACACCTAAAGACAAAGAACTGTCACTATTGATTTCCAGGCTTCACTGTAATCTTAGTTTCTACTTCTATTACGCACATGTCCAACTTCAAACTGACTGAACTCAGAACTATAAGACACAAATTTCTCTTGTTTATAAGCCTGTGGTATTTTGCCCTACAGCCCCGAGTCTAAATCCTACACTCCCTGTATGGCAACTATTCATTGAAATTTTTCTAGCTCCCCTCTCTCCCACCCGTCTCTTCACTGGTCTCCTAGAGCCCCTTATCTGTAGCTGTATCATAAAATGCAACTACTCTGTGCATTGTAGCATACTCGCACACGTGCTTTCTTCTCTGTGCGCACCATATCTGATTCATCCATGCATGCATTTACTTGAGAAATAATTACAGGGCCCCACAGTGTGGTAGAGAGCTAATTTTGGCATTGGGGATATAGCAGAAAGCAATAAACATTTTTTGTCCTTGAGATTTACCTATAAGGAAGGACCTTATGTTATTCTGTCTGACCTGCTGTGATGACATAGACTGTGTGACTTCTGGAGGCTAGAAAGTCCAAGATGAAGTTGCTGGCTAATTTTATTCTCTAGTGAAGGTTTTCTCCTGGATTGTAAAGAGCTGCGTGTTTCACTGCATCACAGTTTCATGATGGGTGGGGGATGAGAATTAATGAATCTAAAATTAGGCTTTCAGACAACAAATCCACTAGGACTATGTTGATCTTTGAGTCCCCCCCCACCCAGACTCAGAACTATAAGACACAAATTTCTCTTGTTTATAAGCCTGTGGTATTTTGTCATATCAGCTCAAATGAACTAATATGCTTGCCAATATGGAAGCTAATTAGAATTCCAAGTTGTAGCACAGAGAAAGCAGCTGGGAGGCAAGGAGTCAAACAGAAAGATAATAATTTTTGCCAGACATGACAGTCAATGCTTGAACCACAGTAATGGAAATAGGACTTAAGAGGGAGAGGCAAATTTGAGAGAAAGTCTAGAAAAAAGTAAATGGAAAAATGGTTCAGAAGCACAATTCAATTTATCCTAAAGAAAGAAGTTGAGAATGTTTAAAACAAGAGTAAAGTGATTACCATTGTAAAGGACAGCAAAACTGGGGGGGAAAAAAGAGAATTGTTAAGCACAAAAAAATAAACTTCTTGCCACTAGTAGCCATGCTAAGGAAAATAAGGGATTCCACAGCAAGAGCAAGTACAGGAATACAAAGAAAGTATTAAGCAGCATCCTCCAGAGAAACCAACAATATTCCATAGATGGAGAGATCAATCAATGTATAGACGTGAGGAAAAAAATAGAATTGATCCTCATTATTTTGAAGACGAAAAATGCTCACAATATTTGGAGCTGGCAAGCTAGAAAGTCAGGAGAGCTGATAATATAGTTGTAACCCAAATTTTAAGGCCCCAAAGCCAAGAGAATTGATGGCTTCAGTTCTAGTCTGAAGACAGGAGCAGGACAGTGTACCAGATAAGGAGACAGGGAGAGACAGCTAAGTCTCCCTTCCTCTATCTCTTTTCATTTCATCCACACCCTCAGTGGGTTTGGTGAAACCCTTCCACATTGGGGAGGGCCTTCTGTTTACCCTGTCTCCTAATTATTAATCTTGTTCAGACACATACACAGACACTTTTAGAAATAATGCTTAAACAAATAAATAGCTATAACTATAGCTTAAACATGGCCTAAGTTTACACATAAAAGAAACTATTGTAGTTTCACTATAACTTCACACTTTCTAAGTACAGAGGCACTGGTACACATTAACGCTGTTTACTTCAAATCTTTATATTACATAAATATATGTAACATATTATAGTAACAAATATATTTTTGTTCTTCTTTTATCTGAACTAAGCAAATACTAGGAAACATAACCTCTACATTGAGTGCTGTGTGGCTTTTCCTGGGAGATATCAACAACTGTCTGTGCATGTTACATGAGGGCCTGCTTTCTTAGGGTTTCTGTCCTGCCTGGTTTCTGTCCTCCCACCAGGTCCCACAGCTATTTGGCCCCAAGAAAAATCACACAGGGGTCTCCCTAAGTTATAAACTGATTGGCCCATTAGCTCAGGCTTTGTATTAGCTTTTATAACTTATATTAGCCCATTATTCTAGTATATGTTAGCCACATGGCTCAGTACATTTTTCAGTGGGGCAGTACATCCTGCTTCTTCGGTGTCTGGACAGTACTGCAGAAAGAACTTCCTTCTTTCCAGAATATTCCTGTTCTCCTTGTCCCGCCTCTACTTCTTGTCTGGTTGTCTCGCCTATACTTCCTGCTGGGCTACTGGCCAATCAGCATTTATTTAAAACATAATTGACAGAATACAGAATTGTTCCGCACTATGTGCACTCTAGCCACCCAAATCTAGCCTGATAAACCAATGCCTAGTGGAGTTACTTACAGGAGCATGAGTGACTCAGAGGCAGCTGCATCACCAAAAAGCCCAGTGTAAGATGGATAATGACTCCTGAAATCTGCATCCTTGAAGGCCTCTGAACAACTTGCAGTCACCTCCAACAGAGAACGTCCTGTCCCTCAGTGACTGCTTGCTGCTTATATAAGCTTGGAGATGGGACCTTTGAATTGTATAGCTTTCTTAGCTTCCTTCACCTGGTAAATATCTTGAGTTACCTGGGCTGTGGGAGTTTGGTGAACTTCCTCCCTCCCTCCAGGACGACTATTTCAGTTCTGAGGAAGTAGCTAATCCCACATTCCTATAAATTCAATTACCTTTCTTCTCTGTATTGTCTCATGGATTGTCTCTGTATTGCCTGATTTATAGGGTACTTGTTCTGTGGTATGTTGTTATAGCCCAAGAAAATGGACTACGAGAATGATACTTAAAGACAACACCCTGGACCAAATCACAAAAGAACTTCAAGAGCTAAAATTCCCAATACTAAGGATTTGGGGAAGTGGATAGGAAATCACAAAAAGACACTGAAAAGGAGCAGACTGAAATGTATGGGAGGAGCATTTCATGGGTTAAGTGTTTGACTCTTGCCAAAGTCGATGTAATCTCCATGAAAAGCAGCTGATTCCTAGTACTTATTTGCCTGCAAAATGAGCAAGCTGAGATAGAAACCAAAAGAGGCATGCAAGCCATCCTTTAGTCCACCCCACTCTTATGCAGTACCGCCCTCATCCCAGATTTCTGGGTATAAAGGCCTTAATTTGTATTTGTCCTATTTGATCCATCTCTGTATTAGCTTTCACCAAATGCAATACCTAATGCTGGCTTGGGAAATTAGTCCACTCAGAAATATTTAGGGAAATTCTTACTGAGCTTGTTTTTCAGCTGGTGAGCCTGATGGAACTCACAGATAGGTGAACAAAAAAAAATCAACTGTGACAGTCCTAGAAATAGGAATGTTATTAGCAGCCCCTATTAGCAGTCTGTGTGTATGTGTTTTTGTGTGTGTGTGTGTGTGTGTGTGCGCGCGCGCGCGCATGCGCATAAGTATGTATCTCTAAGCAGTAGAACACAGGTAGTTTACCTGAAAAACAATTACAAAGACAACCCAGGACAAAGAAAAAAGGATAGGGCTTTATTTTCCTCCACTCATTACATTTCCACCTTTCTAACAGCTAAGACACATTAGTGATACAAACACCTCTGAATAAGAGCCCCAAGAGAAATGGCCAAGAGCTCTTCAAACAGTGTCTGAGTCTCTAGCTATCTACAAGTGAGAATATTAGCCTGGATAGTGTCCTGGGATGCTCCCATCATTTTGGATATATCCTATAGAAAATTCAAATTCTCAAATCCCACCCTCAGAAAAAGAAAGACAGAGAAAGGTAATGTCAGTATCACAGGCTTTTTTGGTAGGAAATAAAGCCTTCCAAAACAACACATTTAATTAAAACTGCAGAACATCGGTGGAAGAGAGGTTCATCACACCCACCCAGTTCAAGCCTTTCTTTTAGAAGATGGGGAAACTGAGTCAAAGAGAAGGCAGATGCCCTGCCTATAATCAGTTATAAAATGATTATTGTCAATCTCTCATCCCTAGATAATGGCCTTTTATTTTCTGATAAACTTGAACATGTACTAATGGAAAACAAATTGAAGTAGAAGATTGTAAAAGGGTTAGAAAACCTGAAATTGCTCATAAAGGATTGCTAATCTCTCAACTGGCTTTTGGCAGCACCGGAAATCTAAGTGAAGTAATCCAAAAAGCAAACTGAGTGGTGATAGTAAGATCCTAATTACTATTCTCATTTGAAAGCGTTGTGTTTACAGCATTTTGTCTTCACATGGCAAAGCCCAATATCTAGAAACCATCTTTAATGCCTATTGAAAGTTTGTTATAATAATTGCTGTGAAACATGAGTGATTCATGGTCCCCCCTGTAGGCACACCCACTATACCATCCAACAGTTAAAATTCCTTGCCAACAAAGTCAGCTTAGGTGAAACCCAAGGGGTCAATTTTTGAAGGCATACACACGCACACGCACATAAAATCAGATTAAATCACTGATGATGTCAGGATGGAATTTTAATGAAAAAATAAGAGAAAGACATGACCTAAGAGACTAATTGTGTGTGGGGGTGGGGGGCCTAAAGCCATGGAGTCAAATGCCATCTCTGTTGAGCTCTCTAGGGAGAGTCTAGGAGTCACCTAGAGTGTACTACCTTCAAGAGCTCCTCTGAGAGCCTTTCTCAGAAGATGCAGTTAGCACAGGGAGGCAACAGTGCATTTCTTTGCATGCTTTTTCCTCCTGTGTGCATTTAAAAAATGATAATTGTAAGATTTTTTGCATTAGGTTCCCCCTTTTATTTATTAAAGCTAGGGTGTAGTGGTCACTATTGTTCTTTGAAAAAGAGTCATTTTTTTCCCTTGGCTGGGGCAATCAAGACTAAATGAGAGGTTAGGCACTCGCCTTTTCCTGGTGTCTGACAGAGAACTCTTCAGCCAGCCGTCTCTGTCTTCCTAGTTTACCTCTAGCCTTGAATTAGAGAATATAGTTTCCAGCACACTGCCAAACTCAAGAGAGCATCCAGAAGGTGAGTATGCAATTGCCACAGTGGCTTTCCTAGAAGCCCTCTGTCAATCCATGAGAAGAGACATGTCAACACCAGCAGCTGAAATGAAAGACAGCCCCCAAAGTAGTAAAGTAGTTACCTTTTATTTCAAGTCAACATTAACACTAATCACACACACACACACACACACACACACACACACACACACACACACACGGCGAGGAATACTAAACAAGCCAGAAGATCATTTCTGTTCTGAACATTGACGGGGATAGGAGAATAGGTGATCCAGTCTTTAAACTCACACAGCCAATATTCCAGTGTGGAGGGCAAGTTGTACACATTCAGTAATAGTGAACAATACAAGAAAGCGCAGAGGCACACTGGAGCCCATGATTCCCAATAGAAAGAGAACAATGAGTCCTGACCGTAGAGGAAGTGGCACATGTACAGAGACAAGAAAACTGGATGGATGACATGCAAAGGAGCACAGAAGAATACAGACTGCCTAGGGGAAGGTGAGGACACCAAATCATTGGAAAAGTTACACACTAGAGGTCAGGCCTTGAGAGACAAACTGCAGAACCTAGGCCAGAAGGGGCTGCAGAATAGAGTGCACTTAAGGTCTGCACTTAAGACTAAATTAGGGAAAGCAGCATTGCAACCAAAACAGGCTAGCAGGATGAATTTAGGACAGAGGTTGACTGCACTGGGCATGGAACATCAAACTAAAGTTCACAGGGTAAAACATGGAAACTAAGGGGGAGAAAGTGTAGGCAATTTAGAGCTAAACTAATTGTGCCATTAGTTGAGTAGCTATTGTGATGTTTCCCCACTATTCCTAGACCAACAGCAGTGACTCTGACTCCCCCTACATGTATGTGTTTCTTTGTTTCTCTCTGTCTGTCTATCTCTTTCTCTCTGTTTCTCTCTCTCCCTGTCTTGCTATCTCTGTGTGTCTCTCTATGTCTATTTGTGTGCCTGTCTGTCTCTCTCTCTGTATATGTGTGTTATGTAATTGCAGAGTCTTACACACTTAAGTTAATTCCCTACACCTTCTGTTCTTTTGAATCAAAATACTACAAGAAAAAATAAGTAGAAAGTCGTAAAAATAATAAATGTAAATACTAATTTTATGTAAGTTAATGACAATTTAAAATTAGATTTATTTAGTTACTTGAAGAGTAGCATGCCACAGCACACATGTGGAGGTCAGTGAACAGTTTTCAGAGTTGGTTCTCCCCTTCCACCATGTAGGTCCCAAGAATCAAGAATAGATCAGGAAGCTTGGTAGCAAGTGCTTTTACGAGCAGAGCTATTTTGCTGGCCCAGGTTAATGACATTATATTATTTATTATTTCACATACTACTTACTCCAAAAGTACAGAAGACTCCAAGAACACTCCAATAAATTTCTGGAATAATTATCCATCAATATGATACAATATAAATTCAACCTTTACTTCAAATATATAATATACTAGCTCAAATGATATTCACAATGCAAGCATCTCCCACAGAAATTTTATACAAAATATATCAAAAACTCAAAATTAAAATGACAAATTAAATTTTTAATTGGATTGGATGACAGCTTTAAACAAACAGTTCACACACACACACACAGACACACACACACATTCATGTCTTCTATTTGATTCATTCTATTTGTAAAACTTTCCATTGAGTTTCCTAGCTGGGTTATTGCCTTTTTCAGTTCCTACCTCATTTCATCTTGAGTCCTCTTCAATGTTTTTTATTGTTTTATTGAGCTATACATCTTTTTCCACTCCCCTTCTTTCTTTCCCTCTCCGTTCTAACCCTGCCATGACCCCCATGTTCCCAATTTACTTAGGAGATCGTGTCTTTTTCCTCCTTTCTATGTAGATTTATTTATGTCTCTCTTAGAGTCCTCTTTGTTGTTTAGGATCTCATTACTAAATTCAAACCCTAGATGAGTTTAAAAGAAAACAAAGTGGAGAATATAGGGGTCTTGGAGAGAAGAAAGGGGAGAGGTAAATGATGTAATTATATTATAATCTCAAAAAATTTTAAAAATTGATGTAGGAGGGTCCTTCTTTATTTCTGTTGCTTTCATTGGTTAAAAAAGAAGCTGCCTTGGCCATTTGATAGGGCAGGACTTAGATAGGCGGGGAAAAGAGAACAGAAGACTGGGGAAGAAAGGAAGTGTGGCAGACAGCATGATTCTCCTACATGAGGTGAATGTACATTAGAATTGTCCAGTAAGCCACCACCTTGTGGTGACACACAGACTTTCTAGAAATGGGCTGAATCAGATCTAAGAATTAGCCAATAGAGGCTAAAGATAATGGGCCAGGCAGTAATTTAAATGAATCCAGTTTGTGCATGATTATTCTGGGTACAAGCTAGGGCCAAATGCAGTCTGGCGACTGGGAGCTAGCTGCATCAAGATACAGCCGCACAGCTAACAACAGATTTGTGCATCAATGTAGCCGGCTAAATCCATTTAAAAACCTGAGAGGGCTTAAAAAGGAGAGAGAATTTAACACAGTTTTTTCTTGTTTGTGGATGGCATGCCACAGAGAGATTTCCTGACTCAGCAAAAGCTGCTGCAGTTTTAAAATGGGGCTTCCTGGGCTCTGCCGCCAGCTCAAACTCCAGCTATAAAGCATTCCAATGGCTTTTGTGGGACTGGATGCTTTTGTGCCCACTCGGGGTTGGGAGTAAAGCAGCTGAGACTGTGACCATGGCTCACTCTTCCTGCCTGGATAAGCAGTGGGATCAGATTGGCTAGAAACTGGCTGTTTTAAAATACCAGTTTACAATCTGTGCCACCAGCGCAACCTCTGGCTGTGG
Organism: Dicrostonyx torquatus; assembly: GCA_028555095.1. Lineage (NCBI taxonomy): Eukaryota > Metazoa > Chordata > Mammalia > Rodentia > Cricetidae > Dicrostonyx > Dicrostonyx torquatus. The sequence goes on along the minus strand of JAQHUG010000060.1, from coordinate 7,955,503 downwards.
CACGAGACAGCATTTCAATGGGGTTTTCTGAGTAAAATGCAACGACTTGCTTGCTTGATGACAATGTGGGCTCGCTGTGTGCACTGTGTGCCTGGAACATGGCTTATGGCTCAGAGGCACAACTAACTCCAAGTCAGAAGTGGCTCAGCCATGCTGGAATGTGCTGATCTCAGGCAGGAACCACCTTAATTACTATGATAACAGTGCAGTTAAGGTTTAGACTAGGCAAGAAACAGGTGGTACCTTAATTGCCCCTACATGGCGCAAGCTAAAGTTTTTAAAAGCTGCTTAGCGTTTTAAGAACTGTTCCTGTACAGTGAAGAATTACAGATACATAATATGACAGATTCAGACACAAAAGACCTCTGAATGGCTCATACTATTAAATAAATGTACGTAGGCTTGAGAGAAAGAAAAAAATAGAGAGAGAGTAATAAAATAAACAATGCCTTTAAAAAGTAAAGTCTTTAAAGAGAGACTACAGATAGTTATAGATTAAATAAATAAATAAATAAGCCACGTAAACATGGAAAATTCACAGAATGTCTGGATTATATATTTTATTGTGTTTTCTTTAAATTTTTTTGCCTGTGAAGGAGCTAAGTACAGAGAGACATTTCATTGTATGGTCTCCCAAGCTAAACGAGCATGGATATTATAAAGGTGTTATTGCTTCACAATTTGGGTCTAAGGATATGATGCTTTCAGAAAGCGGTTCTTCTTTTGTTTTCATAGAGGATGAGAACCTGTGGACTTCTCCTATACCAATCTGGTATGATAGACCATGCCCTCCTGAAA
>JAQHUG010000060.1:7896010-7910067 GCA_028555095.1 Dicrostonyx torquatus | reverse complement strand
AAGTTGTCATCAGTGTTTTTGATCTTGGCCATTCTTACAGGTGTAAGATGGAATCTCAGAGTTGTTGTCTCTCTCTCTGTCTCTCCTCTTCTCCCCTTCCCCCTTTCCCCTCCATAACCCTAATAAATGTTCAACTTTACTCTTAAAAAAAAAAGAAAAAGTAATTTGGATAAGATATGCTGCTAGATATAATGGAAGTCCGTGTGATGTTCAGTAGAAATGAAAAGAAAGTTCCCTGTTCCTGCCACTGCTTGGAGAACTCTATGAAGGTAAAAAGGAAAAGGAGACATCTATGAAAACTCTCTTGGCAGTAGTAAGCTAAGTCAGTTAAAAAATAGTATATGTACGTGGAGGCTGCTCGTTAGTTCCTGGCCACCCAGACCTGAATAATCACAGAGAAACTGTATTGATTAGAACACTACTTGGCCTACTAGCTTAGGCTTCTTATTAAATAAGAAAGTGATCCAGGATGAGACTGGTGTGGCTTGAGGATGAATGACCAGAGGTGAGACTTAAGATAGGATAACCATAGAGTTCAGCGTCTAGGCATATACCAAAGAAGAACAAGATAGGATATCTCATGGGATCGCTGGTATCAAAGTTCTAAAAGGCATTATGAGGAATAAGCACATCCGTGCCAGCGAAGACCCAGGCACTAGGCATTTCTAAAGCTGGGTGGTGTTAGCATCATGTTCTCCCAATCACATTCTGTGACTGAATTTTTAGAACCTAGCAGTTAAAAAAACATAGAGTCTACAGTCAGATTATTGGTGTTCTAAATCCCAGCTCTTCTTCCTTCCAAGACGTGCAATCTTAGAAAAATTACTTAGCCTACTTAATAAGAAATAACTAAACTGATCTCATAGAATTGTCAAAGAGTAAAAGATACAATGTGTGAAATACCTGGTATGTGGTAGGCAGTCAATAAATGTTAGCTGTATTTTCCAAATGTTAGTAAAAGGCAACTCCGGCTTCTCCACTGAGCTTATGTAGTAAACAGGATCCTTTTTGTATCACCTTTTAGATCCTTCTCAGCTAACTTGAGTTATCCAACACTTTATTCATGACCTTCCTCATCCAGTCTCATCACCACTCCCCATTTCACCATATTATAAATTCACCCAGCGTATCTCCAAATCAGAAACTTAGATATGGTTTTTCATTATTCCATAGGTTAGTTCATCATATCAAATTGACTCCTGCCATTTTTATTCCCTAAGTAACATTCAAGTCTGACCGTGTTGCTTCATCTTCACTGCCACAAATTTATCTGTGAGCCTGGGAATGATCCAAGATTCTTTTCTCAGTACCCATCATTATCAAATGCCTTTAATGCTACCACCTAGTTATATTTCTCCTACTTTTTAAGCCTTTAATAATGATGTATGTAACATACATAGAAAAGACCATATGGAACATGCATGCAATGTAGGGAATAATTACCAAATGAACACCCATTTACTACCACCCAGGTCAGCATTTCTAGCACTTTAGAAGTGCCTTACTCATGGTTTGGGATATAGCAAAGTGATAGAGCACTCGCCTAGCATGTGGTTTACATTGCCAACACCACACAAAATATGATAGTGATACAATATAATAACATGCATGCAAGGCACATGTTTTTTTTCTGCTGATGTTTGCTTTAAAAATACTGTGTGTATGTTCATACAAATACAATCAAAGTACACATGGACATGTATGAAAATATCATGCTATTAGTTTTTACAAATCATATATGCTGCTTCAAAAAGAAATGTCTTCATGCTATGTTGCCTCTTCATTCGATTATTACTTTCTCTCTTATGATGATTACTACTCTACACTTGTTTAACAAATCCTTTGCTTTTGTTCATGACTCCTCTATGTATATAGTCATCCTTAAATAACATTGCCTAGTTATAACTTTATTTCATGTGATCTTAGCCAAAAAGCTGAGAAGCTATTTTTATGCCTTAGTTTCATAGACATGGATCATCCTTGTACATTCCTTGGCTGCTTCTTTATTATACTCAATGTATTGTGAGACACATTTATGTTGGTGTGTATAAATTTAGTATGCTCGTCTCCTTTGCAAGATTGCATTTCATTACATAAGTATATTATTGATTCATTTTTCTCTATTCTCCTTGGGAATTTGCTTTTTTCCAGCTTTAAAGTATCACAATACAGCCATGAACATATAGCAATTGTCCTAGGTTATGCACAGTAATTAAACCAGTGGATCATGAGATATGAGGATTTTCTATTTGTTAAAAACAGCATTTTCAATTTATGTTGTTATTGACATGTTGTTAAGCAACAATTTATGTTGTTATTAACAATGTCTAAGATGGGTCATTACATCTTTATCCTGAACTTAAAGACAAGCATTCAGTTTTCACCATTTTTGTTGATAGCGTTTTACTAAGTTAAGAAGTTCTATTCTCTTCCTTGTTTGTTCCATCACAGATTATATTGACATCTACCAAGTTTTTCAGTGTCTCTTATTATGGTTGTGTGGGTTTTGTCCTTTATTTTATTACTATGCCATATAACATTAATGGATCTTCAGATGTTAAGCCAATATAACATTACTAGAATAAATTTCATGGTGTCATAGTGCATAATCCTTTTTATACGTTGCTGAATTTGGTTTGCTAATTATGTTAGCTTTCTAGTGCTGCATAACAAAATACCACAAACTCAGAAGCTTTATTAACTCTCAGTTGTGTAAGTATGAAGCCATAACTGAGTTCTCTGCTCAGACTATCACAAGCCTAAAATCTTGGTGCTGTAGACTCTGGGGACAATTTGCTTCCGAGCTGTTGTTGAGAAAATTGAGTTCTTTGGCATTGCTGCCCTGAGGTATTCATTGTCTTGATGGTTAACGTTTGGGAATTGATAGTAGCTGCAACAGCATGTGATGTCCTCTGCTATCTTGACGTTCAAGCAGCAATAGCATGTCAAACTTGTGTCTGCCTTCTCCTCTGGAAACCAGCTAGAGAACTCTCTCTGCTTGCAAAGGGCTAATGCCATTAAGTCAAATCCACTCACACATTTCCTTACCAGTCACCTGACTTAGGAACCAATTATATCAGTAAAACCCCTTCACAATAATACATAGATTAGTGATTCATGAAATAATTGATAAAAGGTATGTGTGGATCAAAGGTCAGGATCTTTGGAGATCATGTTAGAATTTTACCTGTCACATTCATATTAATTAAGGTTATCTGTGTCCGTACTCACAAGAGATATTGGGTTATACCTCACTTCAATGCAAATAGCAGTATCTGACTTTGGAATCATGTATTTTTTGCCACAATGAATGGTTGGAAAGTAATCATTTTCTCTTGATCTCTGTGTATATTTGATGGCATTTACCAGTGTTTGGATATGGACTAATTTAAATTACTATTTCGTTCTCTTTGCTTATTAAAGACTTATTCAGATACCCTTCCCCCGACAGAGTCTCATATAGCCCAGGCTGGCCTCAAATTTATGATTTTCCTATCTCCATATTCCAAGTATTAAAATTACAAGCATGGTCTACCAAGTCTGACATTCCATTCAGATTTTTTTATTTCTTCCATCTGACTTTCTAGAAATGTGCTCATGTAAGCTATGTAATTTGTTGACACAAAGCATTTCCTGGATGTGATTTAATAGTGTTCCCCAAATATATGGGTCTACCCAAAATCAAATGTGATTGGATTTGTAAATATGATCTTTGCATACGTAATTAGTAAAGATGATATCTAACAACTGCTCTCCTTATAAGAAGCTCATAGAAGAAACTAAAGTGACACACTTAACAGAGAAGGCAATGTAAAGAAAAAAGGTTGTATTTGTGCCACCATAAACCAAAGAATATTATGACTGTCAGCAATCAACAAAGACCAAAAGATTTAGGACATAGTCTCCCAGTAGAGCAGTATTTCTCAGCCACTTTGGGTGTTGAATGGCTCTTACACAGGGATCGCCTAAGACCATCAGAAAACACATATATTTACATTACATTTCATAAAAGTACCAAAATTACACTCATGAAGTAGAAACAAAAGTAATTTCATGCTTTGGTTGGGGGTCACCACAACATGAAGAATGTATTAAAGGGTCACAGCATTAGGAAGGTTGAGAACCACTGCTGTAGGGCCTTTAGAGAAACTGTGGCTCTCCCACAATTTTAAATTTAGATTTATAGCCACCAGATCTATGAGAGAGTAACTGTCTATTGTTCTTTGCCATTCTGGTCTTCTTATCTACACAACTTAGAAGTTCAAAGAAGCTAACACATGCCTGTGTAGTCTGTTTCAGGGTCCGAAGAGGCTCCTACCTGAAAATCATGAGCGGGAGAAAGGAAGAAGACCAAGCAAATTTCACTTGTCAAGGTCTCACTTTATTAGGGAACAAAACCAGTATATATATCACCCTGAAATGTGAAGCTGCTTGAGGTTGGGGCAGTGAGGAGGAACTGGGGGTAATGAACAACTAGTTAGCTAACTAGCACACCTGTGTAAACGGAAACATTCTTTTGTGGATAGCTAACTAAGGAAGAGGGGAATCTCTGCAAACATCCTTGAGACAATGGCCTCCGTATCTTTGTTAGCTTCCTAGAGTCAAATGTTCTAGCTGGCTCTGTTAAACATTCTAAGTCAAAGGTCTTTGCTGACCTCCTGTAATATATTATTATTTATTAGGGCAAAAGGTCCCCAACATATTTCTATAGGGTTAGCAGTAGTACTCACTTTCATTCATGACAGTGGTAACGTGGTTTTCATCTATTTTCCTATTTGTTGCTGTTGTTGTTACTGGGAATGCTTTTAAAACTGGTTAACTCTATTAGTCTTTCAGAAGATCAAATTTTAGTTTTATTAAATATTTCTCTATTACTTTTCTGATTGATGTTTCACTGATTTCCACTCTGATCATTTGTTCCTTCCATTTGCCTTGAATGCCATATGCTTCTATTTTTCTAGATTCTTACAGTAGGAGTTTAGTTTCCTTTGACTCTTCTATACACATTTAGAAACTTCTGTTTGTTTGTTTTTCAAGAAAGGGTTTCTGTGTGTAGCCCTGGCTGTCCTGACATTCACTCGGTAGACCAGGGTGGCCTCAAACTCAGTCTTCCTAAAACGCAGTGCTCGGGCTGTGTTCTAGAAGCTTTGCTTTCTTCTCAATTCATAATACTTTCCAATTTCCATTGAAAATTCTTTTCTCGCCCATGGAGAGCTTGTGAGTGTTTTAAACTTCCAAATGCTTGCAATTTCCAAGTTTTAACTATTGATTTTTTTGTTTTTAGTTATTTTACTGTAATCAGAGAACATACTTTGTATGATTTCTCTCCATCACAATGTGCTAAGGCTTCTTTTATGTTCTATGTTGGTGAATGTTTCATGTGCTCCTTAAAATAATATTTTGCAATTGTTGGAGGCTGTATTATATACCAGTTAGGCTAAGTTGGTGGATAGGATTATTCGCAGCTTCTGTATCAACAATTTTCTGCTTGTCTGTACTATCTGTTACTGTAGGTATTGAGCTCTCCAACTATAATGAATTTCCTATTTCCTCTGAATAGCTCATTTAAGGGTATGTGTGTGTATTAATGTTATATACTCCTTTTGCATCAACTTTTAAACTCATAAAATGTCTATTTTTTAAAAATACTATTTATCATAAACTCTATTTCGTCTGATATTAATATTGACACTACTTTGTCTTTGGGTTGCTTTTTGCATGGTTTAAGTTTTACAGTCTTTGACTTTCAACTGATTTGCCTTTGAATCAAAAGTCTGTCTTTTGAAAGCAGCACATAGTTGGTCCTTTTATTTTTAACCCATTCTGACAATCTCTGTCTTTTGATTGGCTATTTATACAGTACATGATTAATTTAAATCTTGTTATAGCTTAATCATATCTGGGATTATCAATTCTTTTATATAACTCTAGCCTTTGTTTTTCCTCATTGTCTGCCATCTTTGGTGTTAAATAGTTTTAATGTACCACATTAATTTCTCTGTTGGTTATTATTATACTTTTTCATTGTTTTCATTGTTGCCTTAGAGATTACAATGTGAATCATAACACTACAATCTGTTCCAAACTCATATGAACTTAATTCTGGGTAATTACAGAGCTTTTGCTCCTATAAAGCTCCATTATGCCTCTTTGTGTTATTATTTTAATGGCACACATATTACATCTCTAGATTTTAAGGCCAGCAATACTACATTATAACTGTTGCTTTATACAGTTTTGTTTCTCTTTGAAAAGAGATGAAAATGTCTTTACCCTATATGGTAACCATTTGTGGTACACTTTCTTTCACCCTAAAAGTTCTAGTTACCACCTGTTGTCCCTTCCTTTTCATGTGAAGGGCTTCCTTAAATCCTTAAGGATGCTTTCTAAGTCAGATGTGATACAAAATGATCATAGTCTTTGTTTATAATTTATTTTAATTTTCAAATGGTTGTCCTATGAGAAATAAACTTTTTATTAAACAATTTTACTTAACATTTTGAATATATGCATAATTCCTTTTTCCCCTTGACCTCCATTGTATCTGATACTAAAACTCATAATTGTGTTAATGCTCCAATAAATATAATGCACCTTCTCTGATATGCCTTCACACATTCTGTTTTAAGCAGTTTGACTATGACTTTAGGTGTGGCACTCTGTACTTATCTTCCTTAGATTGTTCGAGATTCTCAGAATAATATGTTAAGATACTTTATCAATGGTGGGAGATTTTTGATCATATGTTCTCAAACTGTTTTACCCCTTCCTATTCTACTTCTATCTCCCACCATTAATCCTCACTGAATGGTTTTTTTTAATAGGCTTAACATTGTACTACTGGTCTCTAACACTCTCTGTATTGGTTGCTCTTCTATTGTTATGATAAAATGTCATTACAAAGGCAATTTATAGAATGAAGGTTTTACCTGGGCTTAAAGTTCCAAGGAGATAAGAGTCCATCATAATCACAATAGGTAAGTGTGGCCCAAGGTAGGCATGATGGCTAGAGCAGGAAGCTAAGAGCTCAGGCATTAAACCACAAGCAGGAAGCAGAGAGTTAAATAGGAATGTTGCATGACTTTTAAAACTTCAAAGCCATTGGTGACATAGTTCCTCCAACAAAACCATGTCTCCTAAGCCTCCCCAAACAGTGCCACCAATTGGGGAGCAAGTTTTCAAACACTCAAGACTTTTCAGGGACATCTCACTCAAACCACCACACTTTCTTAGGTTTTGTGCTTTTCTGTTATGCTCTTTATGTTGAATAATTTCTGTTGAACTGTATTTAAGAACTCAGATGACTGCTTCTGCCATTGCTATTTTCTCTTAAGTGTATATAGCAAAAGTTTAAGTATACACTTTGTAGCATGAATAATAAAAACCCAGAGACAGATATTGGGGTTCAACCTGAAGATCAGAAAATCAAGGCAGCCACCCATTGGCTCTTATCTCTACTTTGGACCAAAAATGGGCAATCCTGCCTCCACAAATCCTCAAATTGAGACTGAAAGTGAGACCTGTCTCCTCCCATTTTATATTTGTCTCTAGAGCTGGGATTAAAGTCCTGCACCACCACTGCCCAGCTTTAATGGCTAACTAGTATGGCCGATAGGAATAAAGGCGTGTGCTACTGCTGCCTGGTCTTTATGGCTGAGTAGTGTGGCTACTTTGCACTGATCTTCAAGCAAGTTTTATTTATTAAAACACCAATAATATACCACTATAACACTTCAACTTCATAAATGTCATTTGAAATTTTGTTTTTGTTAGCTTGTTTTATATGCTAATTAATTTTATAAAAATTCTGGTCTTGTGTATTTGATGTTCTATGGGTTTCTTGTATTTGGAAGGGCATTTTTTTCTGCATATTTGACAAAATTTTTGTTATAATTTTATTAAAAGTATTATCCATGCTTTTGGCCCATAGTTCGTCTATAACTATAATTCATAGGTAGGTTTGATCTTTTTCTTTTCTAAAATTTTATTTTTTTTCTCTTATTGAAAATGGATTTTTAAAATCACATAATATAACCTGACTATGGCTCCCTCCTCTATGCCTTCCAGTTCTTTTCTACCTCCTCTCCCATCAGATCTACCCTCTTTCTGTCTCTCATTAAAAAACAAACAGGCATCCAAAGGAATATAATATAATATAACATGACAGAACAAGAACAAACACATCTGACTGACTAGGATAAAACCAACAGAAGAAAATAAGCACAGGAACAGGCACAAGAAACACATTCAAGAACCCCATACAAACACTAAACTGGAAACTATAATATATACATAAAGGACCTATAGGGTAAAAAGTGAGAAGCATAAATAATATAAAATAAAAATAGTAAGATAAAAATTTTAAAGGTGGAAAGTTGTGACACTTCATTATGAAACAGAGAACCTCCAAGAATGCCACTGAGTTTGTTTTCTGTTTGCCATCTACTACTGGGCATACAGCCTACCCATAAGAGTAGTTTGTTTCCCCAGTGAGACCCCCTTGGAAAAACCTAAATTTTTACTGGTAAATGGTTGTCTATTGGAGTGTAAGCAATTGGATCATGTGTCCACACTTCCTTTTGTTATACCCAAATCTGCAAAGTCCCCCAAAAGCCAACAAGGAGACCGAGTTCCGAATGTAAAAGCAAAGAGTCTTTATTTTATACAAGTATGCAAACTTGGTCTCTCCGCATGTCCAACGTATTGGAATGAACAGCGAGCCCTGAGCTCAGTTAGAGTTGGGTTTTTATCTTAGTAAAGGTAGGGGTGAGGGATTTCTGAGGTTCAAGACCCCTGATTGGCTGACATTTATCTAGGGGTGTCTTGGTATGTACTGGCAGGTGATCCTATCTACAGTGGTTGTAATGTTAGGCAATTCCTTTGGGTGATCTGTTATTGGGTGGTGCTCGGGTAATCTCAGTTTGGTTCTTCTGGAAAATAGGTATTGTTTCAGGGTAAACTACTGAGACTCAAGCCTCTATTAAATTTATCAATGGCTGAGTCCTACTCTGGCAGGTGATAATGGTTGGAAGTAAAGAACTTCCTTTGGGTGATCTGTTCATATTTAGCTTATCATGGCTGGCTCCTACACTTTCAGCTCTAAGACCCTATCTGGTGCAGATCCATGCAGGCCCTGAACATGCTAGTCTCAGTTTCTGTGAGTTCATCTGTACCTTGATCTTGATTTAGCGGGCCTTGGTTTTTTGGTGTCCTTTATCTTCTCTGACACACTCTTTCCACCTTCTCTTATGAAGGATTTCCTGAGCTCTGGAGGAGGCCTTTGATAGGAACATCCCACTTAGAGCTGAGTGCTCCAAGGTCCCTCACTCTCTGCATAAAGTCTTGCTGTGGCTCTCTGTTATTTGTTCCCATCTGCCGCAGGAAGAGGCCTCTGGTGATGGGTGAGCAAGGTGCTGATCTAGGAGTATAGCAGGATGTCATTAGGAGTTATTTTATTGCTACATTTTTAGAACAGAAACATTTGGCTTTACCTTTGGTCCCTAGGCTAGCTAGTCCCAGGTTCTTGATCACCCAATCAGTGTCACGTGTGAGTTCCATCTCACGGAGTGGGCCTTACATCAAATCAGATACTGGCTAGTTCATCTCACAAGCTTTGTGCCTCTGGTGCACTAGCATATGTTTCAGGGGGTACACCATTGTAGACAAAAGGGGTTGTGGTTGGCTCGATATTTGCATTTCTCCTTGGGTAAAGTACAGAGTACTCTCCTGTAAGGAAGAAGCTAGAACATAGGGATAAAGGCTCTAGATAGGCAGCAGTTCAGCTTCTCTGTGTTCAGTGAGTTGTGTAGGTGTTATCTTAAGCAATGGGGTGTTGCCTTCAGTTTGTAGAGGGCCACCAATAGGCTTGGCAACAGTCTGTGTTATTTAAGGGTTCCCATGGAACCCTTTTAATGTAATATCATTATTAATTCTTTGAGATTATCATATATACATACACTGAATTTTGATCATATTTACCACTACTCCTTCTCCTAGTTTTACCCAGATTCACTACCTATGCCCTACTTCCTCCAGCTTTCATGTAAAACCCAGTTTGTGCTGCTGTGGAGTGTGGAACTAGACACAGTGGCATGGGATTTACCAGCATCCACACAGAGAAAAACAGTCTCTTCTCCCAGAAGTCGTAAATTTGTCATCATAACTCTTCAGCTAAGGGCTCAGTAATCAAAAACAGAGGGTCTAAGTTTGGTTCCAAGTGCCCACATGGAACACCTCACAAGAGCCTATTATTCCAGATCCAGGGGAATCCGATCCCTCAAACCTCTGCAGGAACCTGTACTCGTGAGCACATATCTATTATGCTGGCCATTTTTTTTCAATCTGATACAATCTAGGGTCATCCGGCGAGAAGGAACTTCAGTTGGGCAAACACCTCCATTCGATTGGCCTATAGGAAAGTCTATGGGGAACTGTCTTGATTAATGAATGATATGGGAGGGCTCAGCCCACTGTTGGTGGCAACACTCCTAAGCTGGTGGTCTTGGGTTGTATGAGAAAGCAAGCTGAGCAAGCCATGGAGAACAGCTAACTAAACAGTGTTTCTCCATGGCCTCTGCTTCAGTTCCTGCCTCCAGGTTCCTTCTTGAATTCCCATCCTGATTTTCCTTCATTATGGACAGTGGTTGGGACATGTAAGCCAAATAAATCCTTTCCCTCCCAAACATTACTTTTGTCATGGAGTTTTATAAACGTAATAGAAACCCAAAGACACCCAAACATACACATAACATTTTTCAAAGTGGTTTTAAGAAATAATTCCCTGGCTCTTATGGCGACTATAGTTGTTGAATAATTGTTCTCTTTCTTGAAGTTAATACTTTCAACAAAGTTTCCTCTAAGTTTTTGCACATATTTATTTACAGATGCTTTGAATTCTTTAGTTATTAATTCAACTGTTGTGTATGCTCAGGTAGTTTCCATATATGTATATTTTTTCCATGTGTGAATTGTACTTTTCTGCTTATTTATATGCTTTGTGATTTTTTTTCTTGAAAACTTAACATTTTAGATCAATTTTGTGATCACTTTGTATTATTATACTTTTCTCCCAAATGCTGTGGTTGTTGTCTTATTGGTTGATTGACTGATTGATTGATTGAGCTTAATCTGGTAAATCTGTCATTCCTGCACTGTGTAAATATGTGTGAGATCTGAAGTTCTGCTACTGTCTATGCTGAGTTGTTTTTCAAGATCCACCTCTTGATTTTTAAGCCTGACTTCTCTCTCTCACTGCTTTTCCTCTCTGTGTCTCTCTGGTCAGAGATGCTGAAATGTCTTAAATCAGTGTCCTCTGGGGATCTGTAGCTTCATGGCAGACTGCTTCACAGTTTGAACTGCTCTCAAGATGTGCTTCTGGTCTGCCAGACCCTTTTGCATCTATCCACACAACCTCCAAACAAGTCAATAATGGGTCACTAGCTGGAGACCTCACGGCCTCTCCACTGATAGATGAGAAGTCTCAGTAAGAAATGCATCTGGCACAGACACAGCAATAACCACAAATTTAAGCTAGCAAAGACAAGTTGTTGATCTTTTCTCAGTGGGCCAGCTTCTCACAAGTCAACTCCCTTGACAGTTATGCTAAGTGATTGCTCCTTTATCAAAAGGTGTTCCTCCCCTTCTCCTTGGCAGAGAAGCTTCCAAGTCACACAATGTAATGCGACCCTCACACCAATAGGACTATAATGAGACAGAAACATCCCTAAACCAGAGTGCTGTTCCTGCTGGATGTTTTAATCAAATGTAAACAGTTTTTTTTAAAACGCAAATGTGCTTCAAAATGTTGTATGCATTTGGTTAATTTCTAGACTGCTGAAATTGGTTGTTTTGTCATGGTTTCCAACTTTCCAGTTGCCTTTGAGAGCAAGAACTTGTTTATCACTCTCTTAGCCTCAAAGCTCCTGATTTTAATTATTTTTTACCTGTCAAATGGGTATGTAATGGTTTCTCATTATATTTTTAATTTGCATTCTCATAATTACTATCCAATTTGTGCATCTTTTGTGATTATGGTCAGGTGTTTTCTCTTTTGAATGTTTAACTGAAATTTTTAAAAATCAGGTTGCCTTCCTTTTTCCTATTGATTTTTAGGTGCTCCCTACATACTTTGGACATGAGTTAACTACTGGCTTCTAAGTTGCAACACTCTCTAACCTTTATGACCAGCCTTCTTAGTCTATTGGGAAGCCTTTATCTCTTGAGAAGCTAAAGCACTTAATTTTGATGTAGTAATTGATCAACATTTCCCCTTCTGTTTGCTACTTTGTTCTTGTTTTATAAGGCCTTGCTTACTCAGAAATTATGAAGGCAGTCATCTACATTAATTTCTTTATCCATTAGTAGTTTTTTAAATTAGCATGCAAAGTAATGGGTTTCATTAAAGCATTTTCATAGTTTTTGCTGTTTCCCCTCCTATATTCTCCTCCCTTGTCCCCATAACCACACCCTACCAGTCCCCTTTCTCCGCAAAAATGTTCACGTGCTTTCAGTCCACACTAATATTGAAAATTAATTTTTGTATGTTTTGTGATTGTAATATATTTGTATAATTTACTCCTTCCTTTTCCTTCCTTAAACCCTCCTATGAACCCTGCCCCTTGCTCTCTTTCAAATTCATGACCTCTTTTTATCTAAATGTTGTTATATATATATGTGTATACATACATACAAATGCATAAATACAACCTACTCAGTGCATAAAATGTTATTTGTATGTATGTTTTCAGGGCTGATCATTTGGTATTGGATAACCTATTGGTGGTATCTTCCTTGGGGAAGATTCTTTCTCCTGATCTCAGCATTTTTTAGTTACTTGTAGTTCTAACAACATCTAAGTTGTTCCCAGATTCTGGCTATTATGAATAAAGCCACTATGAACATAGTTGAGCAAATACCTTTATGGTAGGCTGGATCACCTTTTGTGTATATGCCCAAGAGTGGTATAGCTGGATCTGGGTTGTACCCAATTTTTTGATTAACCATCATATTGATTTCCCTGGAAATTTTAGGACCACTTATTTATACTATCATATCATCTATGAATAACAGTACTTTGACTTCTTCCTTTCCAATTTGTAGCCCTTTTGTTTTACTTAGGGTTTCTATAGACACCATGACTAGGGCAACTCTTATAAGGAAAACAATTAATTGGGGTGACTTGCTTATACTTTTAGAGATACAGTCTGCCACACAGTGACACATTTCTTCCAACAAGACCATCCTACTCCAGCAAAACCATGCTTTCCAATAGTGCTGCTCCCTTTGGGGGTCATTTTCTTTCAAACTACCATGGGTGTGATTACTTTTTGTTTTAGAGCTTTAAAGTGTGCTATGAAGTGCTAGTATGAGATCTCTTGTAATTAGGGGTTTTTCTGTCCTGCCCCATCCCACAGCTTCTTCTAAATAATCACTCAAGGCTTAGTACTAATTACAGAATGTTTGGCCTATAGTTTAGGCTTATTACTAACTCTTATATTTAAATTAACCCATTTCTATTAATCTATGTATTGCCACATAGCCATGGCATTACTAATCTGCTGGCCCTTCTTTTCTCCTTGTATTCAGTTAAGTTTTCCCACCTAGCTATATTCTGCCTTGCTATAGGTCAAAGAAACTTTTATTATCAGTCAAGATCAACATATATTCACAGCATACAGAAGGTTTTTAACACAGAAATTTCTGTTTTTTTTTTTATGTAGGCACTTAGTACTATGAACTTTCTTCTTAGCACTGCTTTCATGTTGTCCCCTAAGTTTGGGTATGCTGTGTACTCCCTTTCAATGAATTCTAGAACGTCTTTATTTTATTTCTTTATTTTTATCAACTTTTTATTCACTATGTATTCCTTTGTTTCTAATTGGTCTTAATAATAAAAACTCCAAGTCAGACATAGGAGAAAACACTGAAAGATCAGAGAAACAGAACAGCCAGCCATTAGTTCTTACCTCTACTGAATCTTCAAACCGAATGGATGATCCTGTCTCTAGGAATCCACAGGCTGAATATCTTGAGCTCCTGTATCCTCCCACCTTATATTT
>JAQHUG010000060.1:7835158-7857863 GCA_028555095.1 Dicrostonyx torquatus | reverse complement strand
CCACCTAGCTTTGTTCTACCCTATCAGGCCAAGCCAGTTTTCTTTATTCATTAATGGTAATCACAGCAGACAGAGGGGAATCCCACATCACAGCATGAATAACATCAACCAAGAAATATATGCTAAATGTTGTAATAGTTACCCTATACTAAGGAGTCTAAGTCTTATATTAAAAATGGCTTGACTAAGTTATGAGAGGGAAGTAACTATGACTATCTAGTCTTCAACCCCATCAAAGACCTGAGAAGGAAAATAATATTACTTGAATCAACAGGAAGTGCAAACAACTTATACAAGATACAAGAAATGACAGAGACAACTAAACTACCTGAGCAATCATCCAAAGTCTCGGGTACAATACTGGGACAACCAACTTTGACTAAGGCCTAGAATAACTGACAGACCATTTTCAGAGGCAAGAAAATTAGAAAATCTGTCTTACCCTGTCTTGTAAGGTTTGGCAGTCTTTTTCTTTTATCCTGCTTGTCCAGTCTGGACACCATGCATTTTGTCAGGGCAGTTCTTTACCCAAAGGCCAGTTTTGCCAAGAAGAAAACAAGCTTCAAGTGGATTGTCTTTGGTGCCCAACATTCTGTCAGGAATAGATCAGTGCTGTCAGGAGCAATTATGTCTCATGTTGACAGAATCCTAAGTTATCTAAATATTCTACAGTTCTTTGAAGTGTTTGAAAATCACCTATCTGAAGTATATCTCTGTACATCTGAAAAACCTAACTAACATGAATATAATGTTTGATTATAACAGATGACTATTAATTGGTATTTTAACAATACATTATATTTTAAATGAGCTGCACAAACACAATGCCTTAAACAAGAGCAGGAAGATATATACACAGTGTAGCAAATAGACCTTAAATTTGTATCAATAGACCAACGTCCACATTACTTTTTGTGGGTCTACAAGTCCTTTGTTTTAAAAGCTACTTTAGGTCTTATGTGGATCCATGCTCAAGATGGTGGGTGCCATTTTGTTGGCATACAAAAGAGTTCCACAATAACCTGGAATGGGATATATTTATTTGGGGATAAACTTACAGAAAGGTTAGTAATCCATAGTCCTCTGTGTGTTCTGGGAACTGGAACCAAATCCAGCAGCCAAGAGTCCCACATACATTTTTCATCTGCATTTATAGTATATGAGACCATGCCCAAAGTAGGCTGGTATCTTAAAGGCTATTAGTTGAAGGAGTTCCCATAGCACTTATACCAAAATTCTCCAAAATGACTATTTATAAATGTTTGTTTTCATTTAAAGGAAGCTGATTATAAATGGTTAAATGGTCACAGTCAATTTCTTTATAAAAAGGGGGGAGAGATATGATATAGAGATGAATACTTTGTATTGGTATGGATCTTGGTCTATTGATACAAATTTAAAGTCAATTTTGTTATGCTGTGTATATGTATTTCTGCTCTTGTTTAAGATATTGTGTTTGTGCAGCTCATTTAAAAATGTAATGTATAATTAAGAAATGTAGATTAATAAATAGTCATCTATAATAGTCAAACTGTAGTCATATTAGTTAGGTTTTCTAGTTGTACAAAGATATATTTCAGATGGATAGATATTCTTCAAATCTTTCAAAGACCTACAGAATATGGCATTTAAAAGGGTTTTAAGAACCTAGACTTTTCGTAACAGTGAGACATGTCTGCTCCAGGCAACACCAATTACTTAAAGAGGAAGATGGACATTGAAGAGTCTCACTATGGAGTTTGTTAGCCATTTGGACAAGAAACTGCTCTTGCCTGGACTGCTTGATGGTATTCTGTATGAAGTGGACATGCAGGACCCATAGAAAAGTGACTGCTGAACTTCTCTAAAATAGGTGAGACAGTCTTCTGGGTTTCTGCTTCATGAAAGAGTCTGTGAGACATTCTGCAGGATACAAAAGAAAGTGACTGACAAACTGCCAATATAGGTGGAACAGTCTTTGAAATTTCCTGCTTCATGGAAAAGTCTGCCAGAAATATGAGCCTGTAGGCTGAAGGTGGATGCTCCAATGTTACAGAAGAACTTTGGGTGACTGTCCAGGCAGTGAGATGTCTCTGTCAATTCTAGAGTTTTGGAAGTTGCTTACAATGCACTTCCTGTTTACTTAGGTAATATATCCTTCTGAAGTTGGAGTTGAAGACTAGATAGTTATAATTATAGTTTTAATTAGTTATGATAAAAGATAGTAGATATAAATATTGTAACTGTAATACTTGCTTGATATTATTTGTTTTGTTATATATAATTTTACTATGTTCAAGTTAAAACCTTTCTTTTATTTAGAGAAAAAGGGGGAGATAATGTGAGATATCCTTCTGTATACGTGTTCCTCTTTTGGTTAATAAAACAAGCTTCTTCAGCCTATGACAGGGCAGAATATAGCCAGGCTGGAAGAGATTAAAGAGAGAGTAGGAAGAGTCAAGGAGACCCTATGTAGCTGCCAAGGAGAAAGACAACAATGCTGGAACCTTTCCAGTATGATACAGCCTTGGGGCAATACACAGATTGTAACATGTGGGCCCTGCTTGTTGGGGTTTCTGTCCCGCCCAGTACCCCACAGCTGGCAAGCCCCAAAGAAAATCACACAGAGAGTCTACATTAGATTATTAACTGATTGGCCCATTATCTCAGGCTTCTTACTAGCTATTATAACTTATATTAACCCATCTATGTTAGCCACATGGCTCGGTACCTTTTCTCAGCTGGGCAGCTTACATTGTTACCTCCTTGGTGGTCTGCACAGGAATGCCAGGGAAGCTTCCTGCTTCCCAGACTTTCTCCTCGCCCTGCCTCTACTTCCTGTCTGGTTGACCTGCCCACACTTCCTACCTGACCAATCAGCATTTATTTAAAACATGATTGACTGAACAGACAAGTCTCCTGCACCAACAGATTAACAGAAATGGGTTAATTTAAGATATAAGAGCTAGGTAGGAATATACCTAAACTATTGAACAAACACTATTGGAATTAATATACTTTCTGTGTGCTTATTCTGGTCTGGGCAGGTGGAAACAAATTAGCAGTCTCCGCTTAAAGTGAAGGAGGTCTTTAGGAGATATTAAGCCCCAGGGAGATGTTTAATACTGCTGTCTAGGTAAATTGGCATGACTCCAAGCTGCCTTCTAAATAGGTATGTTTATAACCATGGGGAGGATACTACTCTAAGCATAGTAGTAAATACAAAGATGCATGGCTGCTATATGTGCTGAGAATAAGTGTGCTTAGCCTAAACAGGACATTTTGACTACTCCCTCTGAGGCTCAGAAAACATTGTGGAAGAGAGACAGGAAGAATGTAAGAGCTAAAAGACAGGAACAGGAATTATAAATGTTTTTCCTGGAAATGACAATAAAATGGTGATGTCTCAGGAACTGGACTGCCTTCAATGAGCATTAACAAGATTTGGTAGTCAAGAAACAACCATGGCTCCTAGACCATCACTGGGTGGTTGTTGTTGCTGCTGTTACTGCTGCTATTTTCCTCCTCCTCTTATTCCTCCCCCTTTTTCTTCTTGTCAAAAACAGAAAAAGGAGTTTTTCGATGTGGCCACATCAGGAAGGGTGACAATGAAGTTATACCTTCAGGATCCCAAAGTGAGATTGTAGTCTAAATGGAGGGCCAGGGATGTGTAACATCATTGATCTCCATTGTCTGAGCTTCATTCTCCTCTGTCAAGGTAGTGTGATCTGACAAGTTGTTAGGACTGTGAAATCTGCTTTCTGGAAGACAAGTTCCTTCTTTGTCTACCACCAGGTTTCAGTGTTTTCCTTCACTTAGTGTGAGATTATTGGGGAAATTTCTGTTTCTTCAGGCTGACTTTTTTCTTTGTTGTTTGTTTTATTTTTGAGATTATAAGTACAACACTTTTCCCTTCCCCTTTGTACCTCCAAACTCTCCCATATACCCCTTCTTGCTCTCTTTTAAATTCATGGGCTCTGTTTTCATTAATTATTCTTAAATGAATATTTGTACATATACATATAAATTCCTAAATGTAACGCACTCAGTCTGTATAATGCTAAATGTGTATATGTTTTCAGGAATGATCATTTGGTATTGGACAACCAAATGGTGTGCTTTTCCCTAAAGAAGACTATTTCTCCCACTCTTAGCATTCCTCAGATGCCTGTAGTTTTTTTTTTTGTGTAGAGTTGAGACCTTATGGGATTTCCCCATCAATTTTGGTAAGTCCATTGGTGTTGTCCTTGTTCAGCTCATGTTCAGGTAGTCATGTTGGCAAGACTTTATTGGTGCAGCTTCTGTCATCACTAGGAGACACAGACTCCCAGCAAATTCCCAATCCTCTGGCTCATCCAGTCTTCTGGTCCCTCTTCTGCAATGTTCATTGACTCTTAGGTACAGGAATATTTTATAAATGCATCCACAGGAAATGTGGTCTCCAGCTGTTGCAAAGAGAAATTTACTTGATAAGGGACAAAGACTATACTTATCAGGCTAGACCCTGGAAGGGGACACAGGAAGTCTGGGTATGGAGTAGGCTGGTGGAAACAGCACAAAAGGCCTGTGGGTAGATTTAGGTACAGGGGTTCTTAGCCAACCTAGAGCTGGTCTGAAGTGTGGATAGAGGTTGTCCAACTAGGTCCTGTGTTGGGACACAGGATGTGGGGTACTGATGTATTCTTAGGGAGATTCATCCATTGTCTTCAATTGTGTACTCATTGTTAAGCCCATCAGGCTCCAGTGGATAGTTCCAAACCTATGGTCACACAGACAGCCTCAGCTAAATCCAGTGGGTAACAAGACAAAACAAAGAAGTATAAATGTATGAAAAGCAGCTTGTAAGGAGAAGAAGGTAGGTTTACAGCTATCGGAATATATATATATATATATATATATATATATATATATATATATATATAGTCAAATTGTCAAAGAATAGATTCAATAAAAGATACTTTTTAAGTCAGGACTTGTTCGTGATTTAAGATCTTAATTATAACATCCTCGAATGCAAAGAAAATAAAAGCCAGCATTATATATTTCCATACTTAGTTAGATATTAGTTCTTCAGAACCCCTTTATTGGGGACAAATAAAATGAAACAACCCTCAAGTGTACACACATCCAATTCACTTTGTATTTTCTTTCAATGGCTGCTATTGTAGCATTAAACAATGATACTTCTTTCAGTACCTATTCTGTGTGTCTATTGTGTTAACTATTCCAAATGTATTGCTTCACTAAACGTTCATGACAATCCTCAGGTGAGTACCATTATTACCTCTCTCTTGCCTACAAAAACTAATGCTTGAAGAAGTTAGGTAATGCAGCCAAGGTCACAGAGCTGTGAGTACCAGAATAATGAAATCCTATCTGCCTCATCTTGTATGAAAGAAGGAAGGAGGTAATACAGACAGCAGCAAACAATACAAAGTCCACCAACTCACTGTGCACAGCTGTATCACAGCTATAATCCTGGCATTCAGGATGCTGAGGCAAGAGAATCTCAAATTCAAGGACATTCTGGGCTGCACAGTGAGACCCTGTCTCAAAAAACCAACAGTAAAGTGAAAACAAAAATCCCTGTGTCCTTTACATTTGGTTTTGGAAAGCACTAGGTGATCATTGGCAACAGAACAGCTTCTCTAATTAAATTTATTTAGGAAATTAGTCTGTTGGCAACAACCTCTTGTTAGCTGGGGCCACAAAAGAGGAAGACCTGAACATGTTTTAAAAGAACCAATGAGTAATGCCAACTTGACAGTATCTCAAGGGGTAAAAAGTGCCATTAGGTTAGTGTCTGAGCAGTCCGCAGAGTGCTTTGATGTTCCCATCTTGAGTGGAAACTCTCCTTGAAATCCCCTACTTCTAGCCAATTTATAGCTTTCGTCTTTGTGCTCCCCATAGAGTTCCTCTTTAGAGTAATATCTATGCCATGTAATGACAAGGCTGCTCCTGACTTCTAATATTCCCACACTGAAACTCAATTAGATTCCACATTGGCAGCTCCTCCTTCCTCCAATCTACCAGCTTCTCCCTGCACCAAAGAGTCTAAGGTCTCTCAAGAGCAAAGCAATTTATTTAAATAACACAGTTAAGTAGATGGGAAACTGTATTGCATTCAAAAAGTCCGTATTCTTCTGCAGAAAGAAAATGGCCCAGTGTAGCCACTCCTGATGCTGTGGGGTGACTGACCCTCAGCACTCTCAAGCCCACTTCAGCCCTTTTACTGGGTCATTCTCAGTTCGTTTAAGTAGAACAACCAAAATTAGTTTCCCAACCATGTGGAGGCTATAGCCTCTGTATATGGCAAAACTCAGAGTGTGGCTAACTGTGCTCAGAACCCAAAGACCTTCCTTGGCCTAGAGGAAGAACAGACACTGAGAAACCGGCATGTTTGTCTAGAATCTAGATGGATGCAAAAGAGAAAACAAAACAAAACAAAATCCTGAGATTTCTACTGTTTAAAAAACTGCTTGAACTCCTTTCTATTCTGAAAAAAAGATGAAAAAATCTTTTGCCCACTAAACACTGAGGAAGGGCTTTAGGGATACACACACCCTGCTTTGAGAAAACAAAGGAGGCTACTGCACTGAAGGTCATGTTTATATTCTCCCCTCACAGGAGTGGAAACCCCTAGACTATAAGATTGTAGTACACAAGAGTGTGGAAGTGCGAAATTGACTCAACCTGTCCTGGAACTGCCATTGATTCCTTTCAAGCAATGCCTGTTCAGCTGATTGGTGAAACTGTAGCCTGTTCTCAGGGGAAAACCACTTATACTGTGTTTGGAGCCTACCAAAAAAATGGTAACAATTCACCGCAAGAAGGTCTGAGCTAGAACCTACAGAGATGGCTCAATGGTTAGGAGCACTATCTGCTCTTCTAAAGGTCATAGGTCTGAGTCCCAGCACCAACATGGTGTCCGGTGACTCACAACCATCTGTAACTCTAGTTCTGTAGAATCTGATGCCCTTTTCTGGCCTCCAAGGCACACATGGGGTAGACAGTATATGCAGGCAAACTACCCATATACATTTAAAAAAAATTAAAGGTCTGAGTGGATCAGTCAGGTTGTTTCTGACTGAATCAGGCTATAAACTTTGAGGAATTAACGCGGACAACAGGAAAGCATTGAGAAATATGCTCAGAGCACCCACTGACACAGCAAGGCTCTATGTGCAGGGCTAATCAAGCTTCCCCTGCATGTTCCCTTCCCGTGGCTTATTAACTTCCTCCAGTCATTTCTGTTCATCTCTCTTCCTTTAGTCCCAACTCTGGCAAAGAAAAGATTCTACTTTCTAAAGAAAATCCCCTACTGACTCTCATCTTGGCCTCCATTCTCACAATGAATCAGCAAGTCATGTTCAATGTGTCTCTCTCTCCTCAGGTCATTTCTTCTCCAGCTTCAAAGATGCTCAAGGATCCATAGGCCATTTTTTTGACACAGAGTCTCATGCAGCCCAGCAGGCCTTAAACTCTTGACCCCTCTGCTTTAGGCTCCCTCCAAGTGCTGGGATTACAGGATGAGCCAACAGGCACAGCCGTCCATAAGCTTTTCTTACAGACCTCTTCTTTAGTCCGAGGATTGCTGTACTTTGTTCATCTCCCCTCCACTCACATGATCATTCCTTTAAATCTTTGAAATCCAGCTTCCAACCAACAAGTCTACCAAAAATATTTTGTATCAAGAATTTGAGTGTATCTAATCACTAAGTAGAATAGCCTTTGTCTTCAAATTCACTTCCTTGACCTTTTTCCAACTATTTTTTTTAACTACTGGCCATCAGTTCTGTCATTGGAGGCACTTTAGAAAATAAATCCACATCACCTTCCACTGTTTTAATACACTTTGTTTTTATTCTATGAGCATTTCATACATATATAAAATGCATTTTGATTAGATCCACCCCAATTCTTCTCCTTCTATCTATCTCCTCCCAGACTCCCCTATCATGTCCACCACCCAACTTCATGTCTTTTTTTTTTTAACTCACTGAGTCCAGTTATTGATGACTGTATGTGTGAGAGTATGGGCAACCTAGAAGGGGTTACAATCCTGAAGAAAACTGCTCCCCAGCAAGGGGTGAAATGTCATCCTTCCCATGTACAATAATCTTCAGTAACTCCTTATCACCTATCAAAGAATCTTCAGCCTGGCATCCTAGACCACAGTCTTCCTCATCTTTATGCCTTTTGGATGTACATCATCTATACATCATCTATTCTGGCCTACATCACTTCCTAGTCTCAGTATCCCTGCTGCCATTCTTGTCTCTGCAACATTTGTTCCCATCATTCCATCATCATCTTATATGTCCTTGTCATATTTTACCTGTCTGATGCCAATTTAGTAAACATATATTGGGTACCTGGTTTGTATCAGAGCAAAGTTATATATCACTGCTTCTGTGAGTCTTTCCTTTATCCTACAGACATTTGTCAACATTTTTGTAATGGGGGTTGTCTTTATAGAATTTGAACCTCTAAAAGAAGTTAAAGGTTTGGTTGGTTGGTTGGTTCTTAGCTCTCTACTAATCCATTTTCTCCATAAGAACAGAAAGCAGATCCCTGTATTCCTGCAGTATTCAGCACAACACTTCCCTCATAATTCACATTCAATAGTTTTCTGTCAAATAAATTCAAGCTGTGTTGTTTATGATGATTCTCACTCATTTTAATAATATTTCAAAGTTATTAATCTTACCGAATCTTTGCTCTCTCTAAGATGAACGAGATAAATGTGCCCCTTTTACCCCTCTGCTGGGTAAGAAAAGTCAAACTCTAGGAACACCTTATTCCACTAGTACTAAGCAGGATGTGTGTGAGCAGCAGCTAAAAGGGTATGCTATTAAAAACCAAAACAAAACAAAACACACACACACACAGCAACACCAAAGCTGTGAAAAGTTCTAAGGCCAGAGCCAGCAATGCCAGATGCCAAAAAGATCAAGCCAAGGTTGTGAGTGCAGAGCATTGGGGAAGAGAGGGTGTGAATCTGAAAGTGTGCTGTCCAGAAGTCTGGAAATGTTCTAACCCGGCATGCAATCCTCTCAAAGGCACTGAGTCTCCAGGAAGCACTAACATCCAGGGCCCTTGTATTTGGGATATCCAGAATTCACCTGAAAAGAAAAAGCTGCCAAGAAGTCGATGTTTAGTGGAAGATGAAAAGGCTGAAACATCAGAAACACCTTTGTTTCATCAAAATAATACTAATTTAGTGCAAAGAGGAAGCTAGCCTTGGAGAAGAAACAAAAATGGAGGCCCTTGAAACCAGAAACAACAAACAGCTCTTTTCCCTGCAGTTGAAAGCCAGTGGGATGAGCAGGGAGAGCACCGCAAGGGCTAAGGACCATGTCTGAGGTTGGTTCCTGCTATTATATTTTCATTGGCTTTGTACTTCTCATTTCTGAGCAACACCATGGAGTGCTAGAAAGATCACAGGCTCTGGGAAAGATTTCAGCTCAAATTCTCTCCTTGTAGCTGTCTCTGTTCCACAGGCAAACCATCCAGCCCCTCTAAGCCTCACCTGCAAACTGAGAGCAGATAGATTTGCTGTGGAGGGTCACTGAAAGGTGGATGATAACGACAGCAACACTTCTTGGATGGCAGGCATGGTGGGATAGTTTGCACATAAAATCTCCATGTGTTATTAGATGACTATCTGGGCCTAAGCTCTATTAGCTCTGCCATTATACAGATGAGAAAATGGGGTGTCAGAACAAAGAATTTATCCAAAGTCATTTGGCTTGTGAGTGTACAGCTAGCAAGGATTGAAGTCCAAATATGTGGGCCCTTGCTGCCATAGTCAGCCTTCCTAGAGACCATCTTCCCATCTTCAAAATCAGTCATATATTATATAAGGCACACATGTATAATCCCTGACCTGCTTTTGGGAGGCTGAGGCATGAAGATCATATGTTCAAGGCCAGCCTGGGCTATGTACTAACTTCTACCCAGCATAGGCTACATAATAAGACCTTGTCTCAAAAACAAAACAAAACAAAACATTACCTTATCTTATCCTTTGGCTGGAGTGGGGACAGCTTATTTCTTATGTCTTCCTTCATCTGCTGCTTCTAGAGCATTATTATTCTGCAGCATCATGAGAATTGCAACATCCTGTTCCCAGCTATGTTTGAGCATGTAGCTGGGTGTTTCACCGGTGTACCCCATACTTTGCTTTTTCAAAGGTATTGGTTGTACCCATCCCATTTACTCAAGAGTGAGCTCACTTACTCACCCACACCAGTTTTCTGGGACGGGTATTGTTACTAAATAAGTTCATGTATAGTGACACAGTGATGCCTGACTCAGTTAGCATGATGATTGGCAGTTTTCGTAATGGTATTGTTTTTTAATCAAGCTGCAAAAGGCAAAATCCCAACAGAAGGGAAAGAGATGTTAAGAAAAACTGGCCAACAGCAGGTAAAAACAAAAGAATAGCTAACCTTTTTTTCAAGACAGGGTTTCTCTGTAGCTTTGGAGGCTGGCCTGGAACTAGCTCTTATAGATCAGGCTGGCCTTAAACTCATAGAGATCCACCTGCTTCTGCCTCCCGAGTGCTGGAATTAAAGGCGTCCACCACTACTGCCTGGCCAAAACTAACTTTATTTTTATTTTTTATTTTTGGTTTTTCGAGACAGGGTTTCTCTGTAGCTTTGGAGCCTGTCCTGGAACTAGCTCTTGTAGACCAGGCTGGTCCCGAACTCACAAAGATCCGCCTGCCTCTGCCTCCCGAGTGCTGGGATTAAAGGCATGCGCCACCACCGCCCGGCCCAAAACTAACTTTTATGAGCAAGAATTAAAAGCAAAACTTCATCTAATATATAAAAGTGTACAAAGAAAGCTTACTTTATATCTAAATAATGAAAAAAGAACTAAGGGAAAGGAAGAGGCTTAAAGAAGGAGAAAATCTTTAAAAGAGAGGGCTCTGCGGGTGTCCCTTGAGGGATCTTAGGTTCAAGAAGAGGCAGAGCAGAGAGGAGAAGCAACTCTCAGGCTTTGGGGTTCTGACCTTGACAGTGGAGAAATAATTGGGTCCTTTCCAGCACTGTGTTTCTGATGAGTTCACAGCCTCTCTAAATATCATCTCTGGCACTTATATCCCAGGAAGAGGGTGAAACAAAGAGCAACCAAACAGGATAAAAGGAGAGAATAGGAGAATAAATGGGGCAGGATGTGTAGTAACAACAGCCAGAATTCCCTGCCTGACGGTCTCCTCAGCCACAGTTCTCAGGAGCCTTTACCTCTTCCTTCTTCTGGTTTTGCTGCCTTCATGTCAGTCCCCAACTGATATTCAGCAAGCTTGGTGTATGCCAAATTGGCAACCCCATGCCTTCATTAATTTTCTCCCAAACTCAACAAGATGGTGCAGTTGTCTCTACCTCCTCCCCAAGAAAACTAGATTGATCCTGCTCCCTCTTTCCGCTCCCTCCCTTCATCCCTCCCTCCATTCCTCTCTCCCTCTTTCCTTTCCTTCCCTCTTTCCTTCCTTCCATCCCTTCTTTCCTCCCTTCCTCCCTGTCTCCTCTCTCGTTTTCTCTCTCTCCTCCTTCCCTCCCTCTTTCCTTCTCTCCATCTCCCTATCTCTCTCTTTCCCCCCCTCTCTGAGCCAGTCTTTTTACACTCATATATCTCTGCTGAACTCACACAGCATCCACATTGGACTCAATTCCACAAACTCTCTGTTTACATGTATAGCTGTGCATAGTGAGAAATGGGTAGGTACCTCAGAAAATTGCTTCAAGTTTTACCATGTTAAGCCTAGGGTCACATCCAAATAATAGATCAAAGATTTCTTATCTTCGCACTACAGTATAAAAAAAAATAGCTTCTCCCTCTTGATCTCAATTCTTCTCTTTGGCAGCGGCAATAGAATTATTTTTTTTCTCAATCTCTATTTTCAATTCAAGGCTTTGGCACATAACCTGCTTCACTTTCTCAATACCATGATTCAGTCCTGGACTTCTAGGACCCCAGGCATCAGAATTTAAGTGTTCTTGCAGTTCACTGATGGCAAACAGAAGCAGGTGGATATTTATAATCCATATTTGCAAAACGAATATTACCAATCAGAAGATCAAAGTCATGAATTGTTTCAGAGAAATCAGTTGCCTTAGTGCCTGTGCAATATTCACAATAAAAGGTGAACTTGTTTTTCATTGAAATGTCTCATTTAGTCAGAAGGAGCATCTGCTAGCTTGGTAATTTTCTAGAAGAAATGGAATTTTACACCTGTCACTGAGACCATTCTCTGTTAGGCCTTTTAAATGAGAAAAGGTTAATTATTTCAAGTCTGGTTATAACAGCTTCATTGAGTCTTCGTGTGCTAGCTGATTAGGAGGGTATTACAGCAAATATCTGATTGTTGGTGTGACAGGGATCATGACTGTGGCAGTGTGACTCAGCTGACAGAAGACCACATGTGGCGCTTTGTAATGAAGAATAGCTGGTTGGCATTAAATAGCCTGAAAACTTGGCATTAATCAAACATATATTACTGAGGCTAATGCTTTGCCTCTAATGACTCGGGAAAAAAAAGGAGAAAGTCTTGGAGTATTTTAATTTCAGTCATGATTTAAAAAAAGCTAGTCTTTGTTGAATGTCCAGCCCTAAACTGGACGTCTGTATTCACAGCCCTGTTGAGAATGACAGTACATTGCTGAAGAAAGAAGAGAAAGAACCAAGAAGCAGAGGAAGTGGGAGAAGCAGTGGGGAACACTCTCTCCTGGGAATGACATGGCTGCTGCACTCTAGAGTCCCTGGCAGGTGTGTTTACCAGGTCTGCTAACCATGAGTCATGGGAAGGGGAGAGGCTCCAGGGCCTCATCCCTCCCTTGGGATTTATAGCCAGGTAGTAGCTGATAGGGAGGGAAAGACATTTTCTCCAGTGATGTGGACCCCAGTAAGGTGCCCATGTTTCTATAAATAACCCTAACAAAACTCATTGGGACATATGCATGTACATGCGCACGTGCACGCACGCACGCGCGCGCGCACACACACACACAGAATATGAAAGTAGAAAAGAGGATAATTGGAAATAGAAAGGGATTCGTGAGGGTATAAAGGATAAATGATATCTAATATGATTATGCATTATGTGCATGTATGAAAATGACATAAATGAAGCCCATTATTATGATAGTTAAGTGTGTGCTAATGAAACACTAAAGGAAAATGTAAGGACTAGTGAGATGGCTCAGAAGATAGAAGGACTTCTGCACAAGCCTGATGATCTGAGTTTGGTGCCCAGATCCCACAAAGTGGAGGAAAACAACACACCAGTGTTGATTTCTGGTCTCCATATGCATGCCACGGCATGGGTGTGCCTGCATTCACACATGGTTATGAACACACACACAATTTTAATAAAATAGAAAACACAGACTTATTTAGACCCTATCGATGTATTTTTTCCAAATGTTTCTTTATATTTATTCCATTTGCAAACTGAGTTTAAATAGTTATAAAATTCTGTGTGTTGCTTCCATTTTTCTGAATAACAGTACATTGCCAAATGCTGTACATTGCCCTAGAGGATATGCTTCCCACAGCCCATCAACTTGCAAACATGTTCTTCATGCCAGCTGTTCAGTTGGCCACTACATTCAACTTTGGCCTCGCATCTACAATATACGCAAATGGGCCTCCCTTCAAGAACTTCATTAATAGCCCTCAGCATCTGCTCACATTTCAAGCATTGGGTACTAAATCCAGAGAGGAATTGGCATATGGCTGAATTGTTTCACTTTCAACTGTAAACTTCCAACCATTCTGGGCTTAAAACAATAAGCAAGAAGAGCTCCTTTATTGTGTTGTGCAGTGTGTGTGTGTGTGTGTGTGTGTGTGTGTGTGAGAGAGAGAGAGAGAGAGAGAGAGAGAGAGAGAGAGAGAGAGAGAGAGAGAGAGAGAGTTAGTAAATACACAGAAAAGAACTTGAAAACATTTACACCAGGATGTGAGTAGTTCCTCCTATGGTCTGGAGTTGGAAAGTAGGGTATAAGGAACTTTTACTCTTTACACTGCATAGAAGAACATGTACTGTCTGAATTCTTGCATTCATTACACAATTGCTCTATTAGTAAAAACCAAATTTCAAGGATAGAAAGATGTCTCAGTCATTAACAGCACTTGATCCAGATATTAGGACCAGAGTTTGGATCCAAGCACCCACATAAGGAGCTAATGTTCCCCATAAATGCCTATGACCCCAGCTCCAAAGGAAGCAGAGACAAGAGGACTCAGGCTCCATTTCCAACACCCTACAGGATGGTTCACAGCCATCTGTAACTCCAATTCCAGGAGATCTGATGCCCTCTTCTGGCCTCCACAGGCAGGCAAAAGAACCATACACACAAAAAATTTAAATAGATGCAATAAAATTAATTTGAGAGGACCTAAAATAATAGAAAAGTATCCTGTACCTCATGAATTTCATTAACACTTATTTTTCAAGTACTCATTTGCTATTTCAATGCACTGGTGGTATGATTTTTAAATTGAACAATTAATGCTTTGCTTCCCTATCATTACTAAAGGATTTGGAATTATAAACAAATGCACTGTTATGTGGGCCTTTGTCACACTGGAGAAAGTTAAGGAATCCAGTGCATACTTTCTTTGCATTGTATAGAATGAAAGCCTTGCAAGGTCATACAAGGCCAAAGATTCTATATGATTTGTTCGCCTCTATACGCATGACATTTTTTGCCTGGAAAATGAATGACTAGATGAGGCAAAGACAAAATTAACTACCCAGCAGTCTATATGGTAAAAGAACTGAGGATGTAGTCATCAGAGACAAGGATACTGGAGGTGCTCAACAACACAGCACCTGCTAAGCAGGTGTAAGGAGGGTCCCTAGGTGCCACCCCTAGTGTGTGTGTGTGTGTGTGTGTGTGTGTGTGTGTGTGTGTGTGTCAGGGTGGAGGGTGGTAACTGAGAAGTCAAATTTGGGCTTAATTGCCTGAATGAGTGACCTTGAACAAATCTTATTCTTTCTCTAGAATTTAATTTCCTTGTTTGCAAAGAGGATTGGAATAAATCTATAGCATTGAAACTGTTTGTAATAATAGAAAAACACTTTTAAAGAGGCTTGGGGTCCTACAAAGTAGTTACAAGTGTAAAAAAAATGCATAGGTATGTCTGAGACAGTGCTCGCCCTGTGTTAATGAGTTATTTGAGTTTCTCGGAATTTTCATTACGCTTTCCTCCATTCCTTAAATATTTGATAATGATCCTGTATCATTTCCACAAAAACAAATACGAGTATACAATTTTAAAGTCATGTGTAGACTAAGCAAACAAAAGCGACTAGCCAGGCATGAGAATTCCGGCCTGCAGTCCCAGCTACTTGAGAGACTGGAGCTGCAGGTGCTCTGGAGTGCGGGAGTTCACCAGCTTGGACAATATTCAAGACCCTGTTCTTCCCACACACAGGAAGAAAAGGACTGGACAGGATGGGATGGAAGGGACACAGAATGATAGGACAGGGAAAGATTCCAACTGCTCAATAGAATTGATAGGACAGCCCGACACAGCCCGTGTGACCTATCAAGTCTTCTCTTGTTCCTGGGGACAGCACCATTCTACCTCCTCCATTATCAAACACTGTTTGCTACAGAAGGCACTAGCCTCAAGATGATGCTACCTATTAGAATTGACCATTTGCCTCCAGAAGACGCTGTCAGGATTTGACATGCTCTAAACGCATTTATTAACTTCACTCATTGAAAAAAGTTCACACACCTTAAAGCATCCATTATCACTCACAAAGAAATGAATTCCTCTAATTTTATTCAACCTCTTAAAAGCTTAGCTTTCTGTCCTTTCTCTAAAAACCCCCTCCACTTCAACATAAAGGCTATTTGTGTTTTTTAGCAGGCTCAGAGGTAGAACGCATGTCACAATGCCCTTCTCTTTCATTCATGTCCAGAATCCCTTGCCTTAGCTCATTACATCACTTTCTTTCCTTGCTGTACCCTCTATTGCATGTCACTGCTGCTCTCTATCCTCTTCCTATTGCTCTTGTCTACCCTCCTCCTGCATAGGAAAACCCTTATTATTGATGGCTTTAGTTTATGATTCACTTTTTGTTTTTACAACTCCAGACATCATTCTTAGTGGTTTTAATATCTGGATGGAGTCTACACTCATATATAAATAGTCTTTATTTCAAAAAACATAATCCATGTAACATCATGCCCCTCAGTTATTTGAACTCCTATACTACAAAAAGTTGTCCTCCGGCTATTGTTAGTTACCAACACCCCTGCTAGCCTTGAACTCATGAAGATCCCCCTCTCTCTGCATACCTAGTACTGGGATTAATGGTGTGCACCATCACTACCCATCAAAGAACCACAATTTAAGCATCCTGCTCTTTTTCTCCCTTATTCCATCTACAATCTTCCACATATCACAATCTTTTTGCTCCCTTGTAGTGGCATTTCAAATGTATTTTAATAAATAAAGATTGCCGGAAGATCTGAGAGTAAAGGAGTCCCACTGGTCAGCCTTACAGGCCAGATTATGATAACACACACCTTTAAATCCCAGTAGTCACAATGACACACACCTTTAATCTCAGAAGCCGCTGTAGTTGCCATAGAAATCAGGTGGTGCATGCCTTTAATCCCAGTGGTGCACGCCTTTGATCCCAACCCCAGAGACGAATATTAGATGGCGGGGAGGGGGAAACAGCTCTCAGATACAGTCTCCTTCTGAGATTCCTGGGGGGAGGAGAGCTGTTTCAGACTGAGGTCAAGGTAAAAGCCAATAGCTGGCTGTTTTGCTTTTCAGATCTTCAGGTTGAACACCAGTTTCTGATCCTGAGCTTTTATTAATCACGCTTCACTCCCAACAGCATCTTACTTCCATGTTTATGTGAGTTGAAACCTGTGACCATAATTATAACCACTCTTGGCTTCCATCCCTGGCTCTCCCCATTCCTCTCCTCCAGTCATTTTTACCTGGAACATTCTGAACTGAGAACAATTCAACTCCTCAGCCTCACTATATGTACACCCAGCAATGAGTCGTGACCAAAGCTTTATGGCCCAAATCACAAATAAGCTCTCAGTTCTCCTAGAGTCACTCTAAACCCATTGTTTCCTCGAGCCCGGCCTCATATAAGTAACTGCTTAGTGGACATTTCAAATGTCATTTGCTCAAAACTGAACTATGAGTTTCCCTAAATCTTCTCCTCCATCTACCACTTGTTGATAACTTTTCCCTCCTAGTTCCTCCGGCCAAACACCTTAGAGACATTTTTGATTATTCTCTTTCTTGTAGGCATGCTCCCTGATTCATTATCCAGGATGCTGGGCTCTAACTTGATACATATTCAAACTAGATTGATTCTCTCTACCACTCTTGCAGTCACTAAAACTCAAACTCCCCTAATCTCTGATTCAAATTACTACAACAATCTCCTATTGTGATTTAAATTGTGTTCCCCATTGCATATTGATGTTTATGTTGGTTACTTTCAGCATCACTGACCCAAATTCCTGACAAAAGCAATTTCCAAGAGGAAGCGTTTATTCTGGATCACAGTTTTAGCTCCTAATAATGAGGAAGACACCGGAGAGTGGCTCTGTCTGTGGTGGTAAGAGCTGATGGCAACAAGAATTCACACCGAGGCAGACAAGGAACAGAAACTAGGGCTAGGTATGACCTTCAAAGATCTGCTTGTCGCGAGCCATTTTGGCTGACTAGGCCTCACATCCTAGAGGCTTGACAGCTTCAAAATAGTGCCACGTGCTTGGGAGCAAGCACACAAAACAGGCGCCTGTGGAGAATATATCGGGTTCTTACCCTAACAGTCACAGCCTTCCAATACATCAGAATGTGAGCTTCTTTGGAATGAGTGGTAAACAGAGAAGTTAGAACAAGTTACACTGGAGTCATATCAGAGCAGGGTCAGCCCTTAATCCAGTATGAGCGTTGTCATTATGGAAATGACGCCAAGAGGATACGGCCTTGTGAACAGACAGGAAAGAAGCTATATGAAAACATTGGCCGTGACTGGAATGCTGCAATGGAAAATCATGGAATGCCATGGATCAACAGCCACCTCCCCAAGCTAAGAAGAGGCAAGAGAAGGCTCTACCACAGCTCTAGGTGGGAACATGCCCTGGATCACCTTGATTTCAGTCATGCGGCTTCCAGATCTGTGAAGTGAATACATCTCTGTCATTTTAAGCTAGCCAGTACTTTGTGATAGAACCAATGGAGCTCTTACCTAACTTTCCTGATATCCTCCCTTAACTGCCTTCTTGGCCTCAATACGGGCAGCTGAAAGTTGAAATGATCCTGTAAACCCTTTAAGTCAGCTCTGACATCTGTGTTCAGAACCATGTGTCTCCACTTTCAATTTGGAATAAGAGACTTGTATTAGCCACGGTTCTCTAGAGTCACAGTACTTATGAAATGACTTACAGGTTGTAGCCCAATGTTGTCTAGCTGTGAAAGGAAAGTCCAAGAATCTAGTAGTTGCTCAGTCCACAAAGCTGGATAGCTCAGCTGGTCTTCAGTATATGCTGGAATCCCAGAGGAGCAGGCTCCAATGCCAGTGAAGGAATGATGTGCTGGCAAGGCGAGGGCAAGCAGGTGAAGAATGAATGAACCCTTCTTCCATTGTCCTTATATAGGTGTCCAGCAGAAGGTGTGACCCAGATTGAAGGTGTGTCATCCTGGAGTTTAGTTTATTCCAGATACTGTCAAGCTGACAACCAAGAATGGCCATCACAAGACTTTTACCACCTGATCCCCTTTATTCACCCTAACTCTTCTCCTTCCCCACCAGCAGCATGGACCCACTGTTCATATACCCTAATTTAAGTAATCAATTAAATGAAGATTCCCAGGTGTCTCTTCCTGTAAAAACAGAACAGTGAGCATTTTCACCATATTATGAAATCAGAGGATACTCACCAAGTGCTGGCCACACCAAGAGTATTCGGGAAATAATCAGCAATTATTATTAGTCAGTGAGCTATAAAAGAATCTGAAAACTCAGTGCTGAAATAGCAATAGTATCCCAAAGTTTGAAAAATAAGGTGGGTCTCCATTTTAGTAGGTATGGTTTCCTTTGCTATACGTTCAGAGTTTTAAAACCTAGTGGAATTCAGATCAAATACTTGAGGAATCCTAGGATTTCAGCAAACTGGCATCTGGATGTCGTAGCTACTATAGCACCAAAGTGTCGCCATGACTCGGTTCTGCCAAGGGGCTTGTGTCATGGCCAAAACTCCCAGAGGAAGACTGCTACCCATAGAAACTTTCTCCCACTACTTAGGTCCTGCCCTCTCCTACACATGCCCCAATAGCAAGACTGATTTAGCTTTGAAACCAGGAGCATCTTTCTTATCTCTTTATTGGGAACTGCCAAGCTCACAGATTTTAATATATAAAATAAAGTTTCATAGTTATGATGGGAAGGTAAAGTATCTGGGACTAGTAAGGCAGTTGGGACGATTCTGCTTCCATGCAAGCATGAGAAAATTATGAGGAGAATGTAGAAAACCTCAAGACAGCTTATGTCACTGCTTGGAACAAAGGAAGGAATAGATTTAAATGGAAAAGTGCAGTATTTGACAGCCACGATGTGAGCGACAATAGAGCCCACATAAAAAGAAACAGGCGCAAAATACATTTTAAAAGATGCCAGGACAGCATGCTGGTGTAATAGAAGATGGATGGGAATCTATTTGAAAGATTTTTTTTCAAAAAAACTGTGACAGGACTGTGTTTTCAGAACTTTCATGGCATTTGGTAAGAGTGCGCCCTCTAGTGACTCAAACGGTGACTGGCAAATGACCAAGCCGCAGAGCACCAGTCTTGGTGATTGTATTTCCTCTCAATAATAAAAAAGGAAAATGACTTACTTCACTGTAGCTTAAAATAATCACCCTCCTTTCAAAGGCTAACACCATAAATCATAGTTGATTTTAGTCATTCACTTTTTATTATTAAGGAAATAAACCCACTATTACTATCTTTGAACAAGAATTCATGAGTTATTTACTGTCTTATTTTTTCTACAGTAAGCATGCACTCCTGATAGTTTGTAATGTTTTTATTTTAGAATTTTTAAAATTACATATAAAATTGTATCATCATAATAAAAATTGCAAACATACTCCCAAGTCTCTAGAAATAAATTTTCGCCATGTTTCCTTTGGGTTTTAGTTCTCTTCTATTTTGAAATGGGCAAAAACAGCTGTTAAGTGAAGCTCAGATCATTCGTTCTGGTTTTCAGTTTGATGTCAGTATCACCAAATCCTTCCTTCACAGTTTAAGGTGAGCAAAAGATGCTTTCCTGTATGAACACAATTTTCAGACTTCGTTGAAGTTCTACCCACTATCTCAGTAATGTGCTCACTGATGTGATGCCAGGAGGCTACGGGTGCAAAAAAATTCTCACCTTCCTTGGACCTCAGCACCCCAAGAAAGCCCTCTTCTTTTTCACAGATGCCCCCCCCTCACCGCCCCGTTGCTTGGGCTCTGAAAACCCACGGCAGATCCCTAGCCTTCTCCTATGTATAACCAAGGCTCTCTCACTCTGCTCAGGCTCAGAGACCTGACACCGCTCTCACAATGCTCTCTTCCCCTGCTCAGACTCCCTCCCCAAGACTTCCCAAGGTTATTTCACGGGTGAACTGGGGCCAGGTGGGGATAGGAATAAGAGGGATTGAGGGGATGAGGAAGAGAATATAGAGAGAAACAACTGGAACTGGGGTGAGGGTTATTTCAGGGATGAGATAGAAATCTAGAGCAATGGAAACTCCCAGGAATCTATGAGGGGGACCCTAGCAAAGACTCCTAATGCGGGATATGGAACCTGAGCAGACTATCTCCTGTAACCAGGCAAGGCTTCCAGTGGAGGAACTGGAACACCAATCTAGCCACAAAACCTTCCATCTATAATTGGTCCCGCCTGCAAGATATGCTGGAGTAAAGGTGGCACGGAGCTTGTAGGAGTGACCAGCCAATGTCTGATCCACTTGAGACCGATGCCATGAGAGGAAGGCCATGCCTGAAACTTCCTGGAGAACCAGGAACCAGGGACTGGATACTCCAGAAATTCAGTATAGAACTAAACATGACCAGTGTGGCGGTTTGAAAGAGAACGGCCCCCAAAGGGAGTGACACTATTAAAAGGTGTGTTCTTGTAGACTCGATGCGGTGGTTTTGGAGGAAGTGTGTCACTGTGGAGGAAGGTTTTGAGGTCTCATATATGCTCAAGATACTGCCCAGTATCTCAGACCACTTCATGTTGCCCGTAAGATGTGGGACTCTCACCTACTTCTTCAGCACCATGTCTGCCTACATGTTTCCATGATATTCTGCTATGCTCATAGGTTGGTGCCTAGCCCAGTAGCCATCAGAGAGGCTTCATTCAGCAACTGGTGGAAACAGATGCAGAGACACACAGCCAAACACTAGACTGAGCTCCGGGAATCCTGCTGAAGAAGGGGAAGAAGGATTGTAGGAGCCAGTAGGGTCAAGACACCACAAGAAAACAGCCCACAGGATCAACTAAGCAGGGCTCACAGGGCATCACAGAGACTGAATGGACAAACAGGGACCCTGTATGGGTCTGAGCTAGGTCCTCTGCATATGTTATGGTTGTGTAGCTTGGTGTTCCTGTGGGATTACTAACAGTGGGAACAAGGGTTGTCCCTGACTCTTTGACCTGCTTTTGGAACCCATTTCCTCCTGCTGGGTTGTCTTGTACAGCCTTAATATGGGGGTAGGAGCCTAGTTTTATGGCAACTTGTCTTGCTGTGTTTGGTTGATATTAATGGGAGGACTGCCTTTTTCTGAAGGGAAAGGAGGAAGAGTGGATCCTATGGAGAGGGGAAGGAAGGAGGGACTAGAAGGAGAGGAGAGAGGGGAAACTGTGGTTAGGATGTCATATATGAGAGAAGAATTAATTAATTAAAAAATTGAATTAAAAAATCCAGCCTCCAAAACAAAATCCAGCCTCCTTCACTGCTGTAAAATAACCCTCTACTACACTATAAAGATTAGTCACCTAATAGGTTAATAAAATGCTGATTGGCCAGTAGCCAGGCAGGAAGTATAGGCAGAGCAACCAAACTAAGGATGATGGGAAGAAATACAGAGTCAGAGGTCACTGGCAGATGCAGAGAGCAAGACGGGCACATCATTACTGAGGAAAGTTACCAGGCCACCTGGCTAAACATAGATAAGAATTATGAGTTAATTTAAGTGTAAGAGTTAGTTAGTAATAGGTCTGAGCTCTCTGGTGAGCATTTATAAGTAATATTTAGCCTCTGAGTGGTTATTTGGAAATGTCTGTTTGCACATGGTTCCGGGTCTGACTCCATAGATATGATGCCTTCCTCATCACACTCCTGCTTTGTTTGATTTCCCCATGCTTGGCAGTCTACCACACCCAATCAGGAACTTTTATATGTTGAAAACTAAGCAGAGCCTCAGAACCTTGGTACCTCTGAACATTGCAGGTATAATTGATTACTATTGGAGAAGGGTGAGTTCCTAAACCACTATCAGTGATAAGAAGGGGACTCCGTGAATACAGACATATATAGGCAGAGTTTCATGTGACAATTTTTTTTTATTGTTAAAAGAAAAATTTACATTTACTCCCCTTGTTCCCGGCCCTCCCGCTCCCCCACTACCCCACTGGCCTCCCCCGGCTTCCTTAAGGATGGGGCAGGATACC
>JAQHUG010000060.1:7818751-7834653 GCA_028555095.1 Dicrostonyx torquatus | reverse complement strand
CTGTGAATACCTGGGATCCCCTCCAGAGACAAGTCTCTTGCAAATCTTAAAATGACTCCCGTTAATGTAGATATCTTATTCCCTTCTCCAATATCTACCCTTCCTCCTTCTCACCCCTCCCACAACCCCATGCGGGCAACACAACTAGAGTTATGCAGCAGTTAAAAAATGAAACAAAAAGATTGCTGGCAAGCCACCAGATGCTAGGGAAAGGCAATGCTTCCCCCTTACAGGTTTCATAAAGTTTGTGGTCTACTTGACATCTTGATTCCTGACTTGCATACTCCAGAACTGTGATACAAGGAATTTCTATTATCTTAGGTCACCTAATGTGTACTGCTATACTTCTTATGGCAGCTTTAGGACATGAACATAGATTTTAGCATTGGGAGTAGGGACACTACAGTAATACATAATTTTAAATGTTGAAAGAGCTTTGAGATTAGGTAGAGTTTGAAGACTATAAAAAGTTCACAGTAAAAGCCTACACTGCTATTGTGATTTGGGTAAGAGTCTGAACAGAAGGTTCACGTTGGTCCCCAGCTGGCAGCGCCATTGAGACTGGACTCGAAGATGCTATCTTCATCAATGTGGTTAATCTACTGATGAGGGTGTGACTGAATGAGCGGGTGGAGATGGAACCTAGCTAGAGGAGTAGGTCACCGGCAGTGAGACTTTAAGGGGTATGTCTTGTTCCCTAGGTCTTCTTTTCTTGCTCACTCAGCTTTGCAAATGCTATGAGATGAGCATCTCTGACCTATTATATCCTCTCTGACCACAATATTCATCACAGGCCCACACTGATGGGTCAAAACAACTATAAGCCAAGACATTTGAAACCATGAGCCAAAAGAATCCTTCTTTTACTACATTGTTTATCTCAGATAAACAGTGATGCAAAAGTGACTAACACAATTGCCAAAAAGGGATTATTTAAAAGATGAATATTGTTAAATGGTGCTTTCCCCGAGGCCCTGGCAGAAATAAGGACCAAGTTATTAGACATAGAAAGAAAGGTTATTTTCTTTGACTGCTGCTAGGGTTTTAGAGTGAGGATCCACTGGACAAACCTGAGGGAATACAACCACTACTTGGGTCGGCAGAATCCAGGGCTACATCTAACAGCACAGGAGTAAGGCCATTGTTTGAGTTTCAGGGAGCAGGGTTATTGCCCTGGGCTCATGTAAAGAAAACACTACGACTTTTAAATTCAGATGCCACTACCCAGGTCTGAGGGGGTGGAATCACTGTCTGGTTTCCAGGGAACAGGGCTACTGTCAAGGCCTGGGGGGTTGTGACTACTAACTGGATTACAAAAGGCAGGACCCCAGCCGAGCAGTGGTGGTGCATGCCTTTAATCCCAGCACTCGGGAGGCAGAGGCAGGAAGATCTTTGTGAGTTCGAGACCAGCCTGGTCTACAAGAGCTAGTTCCAGGACAGGCTCCAAAGCCACAGAGAAACCCTGTCTCAAAAACCAAAAAAAAGGAAAAAGGCAGGACCCCAAATTTAGGGTACCAGAATGGGAAAAATGCCTTAGTTGAAAGTAAGGAGAGGGGTGAGCACACTGATGGAATTCTAGAGGCCATGGCTATTGAGACATAATCTGATACCCCAGACTTGGGAGGCAGGGATTGCTGCATGAGTTCCAGAAGGCAGGGCTGCATCACAGAACAAAAAGGTTTTGAGAACATAAAAAAAAAACTACAGCAGGAAGATCCACTGGCCAGAGGCTAATCAGGTGAAGCAATTGCCAGGGTTCCAGACAGAGGAGCCATTGCCCAAGTTGAATAGGCTGAGACTACTTCTTAGATTCCAGAGCGGGGATTAGCCTCCCAGGATGGATGGAGACCACTGCCTGAGTTCAGAAGGAAGACTCAATCATTAGCTTTGAGGGTATTGTAACACTTCCAGGATTTAAAATAAAGTGTTATTCCAAGAGTTAGGGGTGTAGGTACGTTGTCAGAGTGTCAAATGCCAAGTCCAGGTCTCAAGAGTGAGGGATGGGGCTAGTGCCTAAGTTTCAGATAGGTAGAGGAAAAGCCTAAGGCTTGGGGAGTGGAGCCACTATCAGGGTTTCAAAGAATGAGGTCACTGCTTAGGTCTGAAGGGTGTAAGTCAGGTTCAGAGTTAAAACTCAATAAACAGGGATGAAAGAATGGGACCACTGCCTAAGTTCCAAAGAAGGGTGTTACAGAATATTATTTTAAGATGTGTTACATTTGTTTATGCTGTGTAGTATTTGTTTGATGATACAAAGATGTGTTTCAATGATGTTTTAACTCTGTGAAGGTGTGTTGTTTTTCCTGTCTAAAACATCTGCTTGTACTAATAAAGAGCTGAACTACAAACAGGTAGGCAGGAGAAAGATTGGATGAAGCTGGCAGGCACATAGAACAAATGGGAAAAGAAATCTGGGAAGAGAAGATCGAGGAGTAAGAAAAGGAGAAAGAGAGGATGACAACAGGGGACAGCCACCCAGCTGCCACAGAGTAAGAAGTAAAGAAAGGTATAAAAATAAAGATGAAAGTCCAGAGACAAGGGTAGATAGGATAATTTAAGAAAAGTTGGCTAGAAATAAGCCAAGCTGAGTCCAGAAATTCATAAGAAAGAATAAGTCTCTATGTATTTATTTGGGAGCTTGTTGGTGGGCCCCCCAAAAAAGAGTAAAGAGTAAATAGAGTAATAAAAACATCCAACAACAGAAAAACTAATGAAGGGATCCATTGGTCAAGACAGAGAGATACAACCAAGAGCAACACTTGACAGCACTGGGAGACTACCCAAGGTTGAGAGTATGGAATCATTACCAGAGTTTCAGAGGTTTCACTTCCCAGGGCTGAGAAGAGGGACCATCATCAGGGTTTCAAAGGGAGGATCCACTGTT
The DNA here is from genome assembly GCA_028555095.1 of Dicrostonyx torquatus. Classification (NCBI taxonomy): domain Eukaryota; kingdom Metazoa; phylum Chordata; class Mammalia; order Rodentia; family Cricetidae; genus Dicrostonyx; species Dicrostonyx torquatus. The sequence goes on along the minus strand of JAQHUG010000060.1, from coordinate 7,831,769 downwards.
CATAACTGAGGGGGTGATACTATTACCAGGGTTCCAGAGGAAGTGCTCACTGTCCAGGACTGAGCGGGTAAGACTATTACTAGGGTTCCAGAGGAAGGTTCCACTGTCAAGAGATGATGGGGGACTTTCAAGACTCCAGAGGGAGAGTCCACTGACCAGAGATGGAGGGGTAGAACAACTTCCAGAGTTCCGGAGGGAGGATCCATTGCCCAAGGCTGAGGGGATGAGTCCACCAACCAGAGTTCCAAAGGGATAGTCCCAAGGCAGATGGGGTGGGACCATTCTCAGTGTTCCATAGGGGTGGTCCACTGCTCAAGGTTGAAGGGGATGGACCAATGGAGAGAAAGGTTCCACTGCTCAGGGCTGTGCGGTGATTTCTCAGTGGGTTTAGGGTTTAATAATGAGGGATCTCAAAGACCATGCTTCCTATATCAGTCACTTTTGTATTGCTCCATCCAAAGTACTCAAAGAGAGGAAAGAGTTATTTTTGCTTCCTGGCTATTGAGGATTTCTATCTATCATGGCAGAGAAGGCAAGATGGAGTCATTGGTCCATAGTGGCAGGAGCATGCGGCTGAGGCTGTTCACATTGTGGTGGACCATGAAACTAAGAAAGACACTGGAACCAGAAGGTCCATTCTTTTATGACCTATTTCTACCAGCAAGGCCCCGCCTGTTAAAAGTTCCACAGTTTCCCACAACAGAGCAGCTAAAGTAGGGAACGCGGAGTCAGTGCATTAACCTGTGGTGGACATTTTAGATTCAGAACATAACAATCTGTTCCTAGTACCCAAAGGCTTATGCCCATCTCACAATGCGAACTACATTGTCAAGATTCCCCAAAGTCTTGATAGTTACAATACTGTAATGGTTAGGTTTTATAGTTATTTGCTGGTTTTTATTTTTCATTTTTTGGTTGGTTGTTTGGGGGACAAAGACTCACTATGCAGGTCTGATTGGCTTGAACTTGCTAAGTATAGCTCAGAGAGGTCTACCTCCCTCAGCCTCTGCCTCCCAAGTGCTGGGATTAAGGACATGTCCTTTTAATTGTCAACTTGACATAATATAGAGTCACCCACGAAGTGAGTCTCAAGGAAGCATTCTCTACATTAAGTTGACCTGTGGACATGTATATGGGAGATTATCTTTGTTTAAATTTTTTGAGATTTTCATACAGGAGTATGCGTTTACATCATTTCCTTCCTTTCTTCTCCCACATCTAACTCTTTCCATATTCCCCAATCTTCCTCTAAAATATGAGTTCTTCTTTAATTAATGTTATGCACATATACATAAACGTGTATATATTGCCTGCTGAATCTGTTTAGTGTTGCCTGCATGTATCTGCATAGATCTGATCCCCTGGAATTGAGTAACTTCTTAGGGGGCTTTCCCCTAGAGGAAAATGATTTTCCCTTTCTCAGCAGATATTAATTGCCTGTAGCTCTTCATCTAGCAGTAGGGTCTTGCAAAATTTGTGGAGGATTATTCTAATTAGGTGAATTGACGTGGGAAGGCCAACCTACTGCGGACAGCACCATTCCACTGGACTTAGGAAAAAGCTAGATAAGTACTAGCACTAATCCACTGTGCTCTGCTCTTTACTGTGACTGCTCTGCCATGATGGGCGATAACCTGAGACTTTGAGCCAAATAAGCCGTTTCTCCATTGCCTTTGTCAGAATATTTTAACATAGTAACAGGAAAGGAAACTAAGACAAACATTTTAAAGTTCTAAACTTCAAAGCCCCTACTGAGATTTTACACTAAGGTTTTCCCTTAGTGTAAGCCCCTGTAAAAATAAAACCACACACTTCAAATACACAGTGGTGCTGAGTAAACATTCCTAATTAAAAGGGAGAAACATGGGGCTATCAAGGGAAGATGATAGTATTAAAATGAGACAAAAACAAATCAGGGCAAGTAAAACATCTTAGAGCTCTACGTCCTGTATCTGGGATACCTGGTGGCATCATCTGAGCGCCAAAAAGCTTGAGTAGACCAACCACTTTGGTCTTATAATTTGTAATACACACTGCTTCTCTCCTGATCAGCTATAGTCATTGTATGTGTATTTCCTCAACAGATATCCCATATTCTTGTCACCACCAACATCCTGAGGTAATCCTAACCCTACATCCATTACAATGTAGGCTTCACTAATAGCTTCATGCCTCAGCCTCCCATGTCCTCCTTGCAGAAAATCTGACTTAGCAACAAATTGCCTTGCCTTGTAGAATCTCCTTAAATATTGTGAGGCAAGACTCTAAGATCCTGTAACTCTTATATTCTGCATGTCTGGAAAACCGGAACCATGTAGACGATGCTAAGTTCTGCCACCAACTCAAGTATTAGCCCTCTTGGGCTTGAGCTGTAGTGATTTATGACCATCTTGGTATCTCATCCTGGGAAAACACTTCTACAGGGTTCTCTATGAGAGTGGAAGACCCAAGGGACACATTCTAAAATGTCTTTCAAATGAGGGGACTGAAGAGATAGTTCAGCAGTTAAGAGCACTTGTTGCTCTTGCAGCCTGGGTTTTGACCTGGGCTTGACTCCCAGCACCCACACCGTGGCTCACAACCATCCATAACTCCAGTTCCAGGGGTGCAATGCCCTCTTTTGAGCTCCATGAGCACCAGGCACTCACATGACACACAAGCATATATGCAGGCAAAATATTCATACACATAAAATAAAATAAGTAGGTCTAAAAAAATCTTTCAAATGAATTAATATTTCAAACCTTGGAGCTTGTGTCAGGTGAGGTCTCCCTAATTCCTGAAGTATTCTCTGTTAAATATAAAAAAGGGAAGAACCACTGTTAATCTAGAAATAAAGCTGGCACATAACCCACTCTTCCCTTCAGGTAGGATGTTTATTAGAATGAAAGGACCTCTAGGACATGATTGGGAAGCTGTGCATGGCTATTTGAAATGAAAGGTACATGCTTCCTGTACCTGGCTCCAATTGAGGTAACCATTCCAGTGAAAGTGGATTTTTCTTGGAACCGTAAATTAGGGTGTCGAGACTGCTTATGCAAGAAACACAGCTCTTAGCACAAAGGGGATATAAGATTACTTATTCTAGAGCAGTGGTTCTCAACATGTGGTTCATGACCCCTTTGGGGGATGCAGATCAGATATTGACATCACAATTCATAACAGTAGCAAAATTACAGTTTTGAAGTAGCAGCAAAATGATTTTGTGATTGGGGGTCAGCACAGCATGAGGAATTGAATTAAAGAATTGCAGTGTTAGGAAGGTTGAGAACCACTGATCTAGAGCCAAATATGAGAGGCCACGGCTCAGAAACACAGGCTTATTATACTCCCAAACTACATATTTAATCCTGGCAATAGTGTCATGAATTTTTATAGTAACAGAACAAATATAGTCATAAATGAAGACTTACTTACCAGAAACATCAGGTAGTCAAGTTATCGAAAAGCAGGAAAACCTTTGCTATAGACCTCAGATGCTATCTGATGACATTCTTAGCTTTTGGACTGGTGGAAGCTAATGGTCCATTGAGTTAGTATGTTCCATTACCTGATGGTCACAAGGAAGTTATGTCAGATAGACAAAGAAGTGGGCAAGCAATAGCAATTAAGGGGCTAAGTATACCCAAAGACAATTTATAATAAGGGTCTGGACCTACAACTTCCCTTGTTCACTGAAGTGCTAATCAGCCTTTTGTTTTCAAACTGTCATGCATTGTTTTCTGTGAGTTGTGTCTAGGGCTCAGAACCTATAAGTGTGTTAACTTAACTTGTATTTAAAAAATGGAAACTAGCTTACTCTTTGAGAAGTGCTATTGGCAACAAAGATAGAATTCCCTTAGACTAGAACTACAGAGACGGTTCAGCTATCAAGGGCACTTGCTGCATTTGTAGAGAACTGGCTTTCACATCTCAGCAACTAGACTGGGTGGCTCACAATTGCCTGTAACTACAATTCCATGGAATCAAACACCCTCTTCTGGCCTCCATGAACACCACAGGCACAAGGTACACATACAGAGAAACACATACTCAGCGAAAACAAAACACTTTTAAAAACAATTTTGAACACTTTATTAATTTATTATTTTTATATGTAGGAGTGTTTTACCTGCATGTATGTCTTCTATGCATCCCATGAATACAGTGCCCACTGAAGGCCGAGAAGGCCATCAGAACCCCCTGGGGCTGTACTCATAGGCAGTTCCGAGCCTTTATATGGATTCTGGGAATAAAACCCAGGTTCTCTAGAAAAGCAACAAGGTGCTCTTAACCACTGAGCCATCTCTCTACCCTCTAACCTTTTTTTAAATGTAGAAATCTCCATACACTATCCATACCCCATTTCTGGGTCACAGGGAATAATAAATGGCTTTCCTAGTCTTCCAGTGCACTAATCTGCTCTCTTCCCTCTAAGATAGCATTCTGAGACACAGTAACAGAACTACCCCAATACACGCGCGCACACACACACACACACACACACACACACACACACACACACACACACTCCCCAAAGTGGCACATTTTGGAATCCAATACATTCAAAATGGCCACTTCAACTTCTACACTCTTTCTCAACTGAAAAATTGAAAAGCACTCTATGTACTCAAGACACATGAAGCCAATTGCTTTAGGCAGCTGGAGTTTTCCCCCTGTGTAAGTTTCACTAAACTGCATTCCCACCTCAAGCTTTTCTCCTTGCCAATCTGTCCTCTTCTGACTTTAATTCTAGATCCTCAATAGATGATGTTTTGAGGAAACGGCTTCCATAACTCACTTCATGAAAGGTTCAAAATTCCAGTTGCTGTGTGTATAGCTATATCTTTCAACTTTCTCTGGACAGAAGTATTCCCAATTGGGAGGGGATTCAGCAATGGCTAACCTCAACTTTTCACTAGATGGAATACTTCTGAACCAAGGACCTCCAGGTATTCTCAGAGAGAAAATAGCCACCCAACCTTTGGTAATGGATAAACGCTGAATTCCTGGTTGACATGAGATGAGCCATACTGCCTGACCCAGGAAGAGAACTATATTCTAGATTAGCAGACAGGCAGGTAGATGACCCAGGATTCGGTATTTCTTTTGTCATTATCCTTTCCCCTTTTTTTCAGATACACAAGCAAATATGGGAAATACAGTTTGATCTCACTATGAATTAGAAGAGTAAGAAGTGTTGGATCTTAGTAATATTGCAAAGGAGATCTCACCTGCAGTGTGCTGTTCCTCTTCTATTTAGCCCTGGAAGGGAAAGAATATTGTTTTAGTTCTGTGTGACCAGCTAAACATTTTGATTTTTATGCTATTGATAATCAGGTTATATTCTGTTTTTGAGATAGAGATTTTCTGCCTGGCGTGATTTCTGAAGAAAAAAAGAAGAAAGGTAACACAGGTATAACTAAGTTAGTTATAATCAAGTTATTGAACTTTTTCAAGTCAAAATTCAATACACTGAGATAAAGTAATGCCAGATTCTCTGTATACAGTAATGTTATTTTCAATAATTGATCTCTTATTCTTAGCACTGATTTTTTAAAACTGGGTTTAAAAGACTTTTGCCTTAGCCTTTTACTGTGAGACATTTCATACCTGTGAGTAGATCGTACATAAATGCTGTTTATATGTTTTTCCATTGGGTGAAGCTTTTGCTTGCTGCTTAGCCACTTGATTTTGGAAGTCCTTCTGTATATGTGTTGCATTGAGTTCAGGGAAATTCTGTTAGAATTATCTCTATTTGGAACACTGCTGCTGAATTATATTGTCATCATGAAACTCATTTTAATGGACAAGTGGTTAAATAAATGTATTTTACAATTTTTGGCTGTTAAATAAGCAAATGACATTGACAACTTGTCATTATTAACTTAACTTTTAGCTTACTTCCAAAATACAACCCATTTTGGAAAGGTTCCATTATCACCTTTTCAAAAAATTAGTATTTAGAATTCTATAAAAATTAAGTAAAAACTATATGAGCCATCTTTATTAATGGGCTATATACACTCTTACAAGTAATGCTTTTGTTGTTGATTTTTGACACAGGGTCTCTTTACATTGCTCAACCTGTCCTGAAACTCACTATATAGAGCAAGCTGGCCTCTAACTCACAGAGATCTGCCTACCCCAGCCTCCTAGGATTAAAGGTGTATACCAATATACCTTATTAAAAGTAAATTTTAAATATGGCAACTAAACATTCAGAATTGGTTATAGATTCTCCCCCCAGGAGATAAAAACAGATGATTTCATCAAATGAAAAAAGACATCATCTCAAATCCATTCTGCCTAGAGGAAAAAGATCTTATCAGGTACTGCTATGCTACAGAAGTTCAGAAAATAAACTCTCCAGTTTATATTTTTCCTGAGATTTCTAAGCACATGCCCAAGAAGACTTCAGAAATGTTGGGTAACTCTCGTCCTCTACTCCTTCACAATTGAGGACCTCCCTACTCAGGTGGTAAGTTGAAATTAAAGTTTTTCCTGCCTGGCTACTGGCAAATCAGTGGTTTATTAAATCAGTACAAGTGACAGATCTTTACAGGGTACAAGACCATTGTCCACACAGCAGAAAGTCCAGATCACTAGGGTTGGTGCCACCCTTGGGCAAAGAGTTCTGGATTGTATTTAAAAAGCAAGCTGAGTGAGCCATAGGGAGCAAGACAGTAAGCAGCTCCCTTCCATGGTCCCTGTTTTAGTTCCTGTCTCCAGGATCCTGCCTTCATGATGGACTGTAAGATAAAATAAACCCTTTCTTTCTCAAGCCCATTTTGCAGTCAGTATTTTGTCACAACAGAAACCAAAATATACACAAAGTAAAAACTCTAAACTCCTCATTTGAGTAAAACCACAGTGGCTATCATTTGTCTAAGATTTCTTTCGAAGGATTTAATCTTCAGATATTTTTCTGCTGTCATGTTCCAGTTTTAGAATCCCTTTGCTTCCTGGCTTTGCCTCCTTGTCAGCTCTTTTGATCCGTTTTTGTTCTGCTGTTCAAATCAGTGGGAACACTTGTGGGGCACTTGTTGATAACTCTTGATTCTTCCATATGCTCCTGGGAAAGATCACCAAAATGAAATAGGGTAGCTAAGAAAATAAACATCCACCTGACTGAATGAGTTGAGTGCTTACAGACCTACCTGTATAGGCCCTCAGCTGCCTCCTGACCTGTGGTCTGCTGGTGCTGCACACCTGGGCATTAGAGGCTTCCCCATGCACCCACCATCTACCTGTGAAGCAGATGCCTTCATATCCCACCCTCTGCTAGATTTTCTATCCTCCAACATTTGCCTCATGGACAGGGACCGAGCATGAGTGGTATTTGGCTGCCACTGATCCATCTCTTAATCATACTTCCCAATTTGATAACATGGGAAATTGGACTTTTATCACACCAGGACAGTGGATTTTCTCATTTCTCTTCTATCAGTTTCGGTTTGTAAAGTTTTCTTTAAGGTCAGTCTGACCTGACCAATTGGATGTCTTTAGCTCTGAAATGAAACAAGTTTCACTTCTATGGGCTGAGAAGGTCCTTTTTTTAGAGATTCTCAGGAAAAAGGACACCTGGGAGTTGCTATTGTGTACTGGGTCCCATCTCTGATAATGAAAGAGGGTCACTGCCAAATTGAATACTTTCTGAGTAATGTTATACTTTCAGTAGGACCCATATGATACATCTGAGGCCCTCCCTTCTGACTTATTCCTGAGACATATTTGGAAAAACTAGTCCAAGTTTGAATCCAAGACCCTGACCTCAAAATGTCATCACATTGCTCCCCACAAAATAAGAGATAAAAAAATTTAGCTCAATGTCTGATTATTTCCTACAAATTTTCTTTAATTCATGTGTACATAAGCTTACTTTTCAACTGTTTGCCATCACAGAATTTCACTCAATGTTTAATTTAAACTCTATGTATTTGAGATAAAATGGTCTCTGTTTTGTTTCAACTGAGTGGGCTCTGATTAAATGGAATCATGATGTGTGTTGTTTGAGTTTCTTATTCCAGTGTCTATGTAATTGTTTATATATCATTTTTCTGATTGTCTAGCTATTCTGCATATATTATTTGATATTATATTATTCTTTGAGACTTTCATACATGTATACATATCCTGACCAGCAGGACAGGAATAGAACCAAATTTGCCCTGGAGGAGAGGAATGAAGGGACAAGAGACACAAGAAATGGACAGCAGTCTGAATTTCTGAACAAGCTGCCAACTTTATTTTTTTCTCAGGAGCATTTATATAACAAACAGGCAGGGGGAGGGTAGGATGCTGGAATGTCAGGTCTTATGGAATGTCAGGTTTGGAGACGTCTCTGGCTGAGAGAAAGAGATAAAGGGAATACTGAGGGAGGATCTGTGACTGTTAACTAACAAAGGAAATGCTAATTGCTACTGAAGCCTGGGGCCTGCAGGTCTCAAAAGGAGATAAGATACTGACTGGGTTAATTTCCTAGGACTGGAACTTCCCCTGCAGAGGTGAATATCTTACCTAATTTGTGACTAAGATCAAAATACAGGTCTTTGCTTCCAGCACATACAATTATCATATCTATCCCATTTCCCCCTTCCAGTTCCCCACATATACTCCAACTTCACATCTTCCTCCTCCTCCTCTTCTTCTCTTCCTCCTATAACCCACTAACTCCAATTAGTATTTCACATGTACATCCCCTCCCCCAGCAGTAATCAGCTTCCAATAGTCCTCAGTAATGGGTGGGCCTTGGCGTGCAGCACCACACCAGAATTTTGATTGGTCTGATCTTATGCAGGCCTTCTGTAGGTAACCCCAGCTGCTGTGAGTTCATGCATTCCCTCCTCTTCATCCTTTGGCCCTTCTCAATCCTTTCTGTCTCCTCTTTCACAACAATCCCTGAAATTCTGGGATCTTGTTAAAGATGTTCCATTTAGGGAAAAGTACTCACAGTCTCTTATTCTCAGTGCCTTGACAAGTTATGAGCCTCTGTCCAAAGTTGAGAAAAGCCCATGTCTCTGGATACAAACATAAATGTTTAGATGGCATTTTGACAATGTGACCATTTAGCAAAATAACAATAATAATTTTATGGTCTTTGACCATCCAAACTGTGTACTTTTGACCAGTATTATAGGATCAGGCATGGCATTCTATCCTACAGAACAAACTTCAAATACGATCAGAAAGTGGTTAGTTACCCCATTAACAGTCCTGCCTCTATTTTACCAGTGGTACATTTTGCTTGGCGAGTCAGGATTGTAGTATTCAATGCTGAGTAAGACATTGATGTCTTTTCTTCCCCATCAGCCTGGATAGCAACCTCAAGCTTTCCTGAAGGTAAGAAACTTGCCAGTCAGGATATTACTGATTTCTCTCTGTGTTCCTCAGTTAAACCATGTGGTATCTTCAGCACTAAGGTCTTACCATGTAGTCATATGATTTGAAAGTTTTGTGAGAGAACTGTAGATATAAGCTATATGGTATGCTTACTTTAACTCAGCCTGTAAACAAGAGTAAACATAAATTTAGTTCAAATTACTTTTAATTCATAAGATTTAAACAAATATAATGAGTTATTTATTTTAAAAGTGAAGTGAGAAGATATTAACTTGACTTTGTACAATGTCACAAAACAATTTGTTAGATACTAAAAAGATATTACTAATAGTTGATAATTTAAGCTTTTATAGCCCTCCAGGTAGATCTGTTTTGTAAAAGATTTAAAACTGATGAGATGTCCAGCTTCTTGTTGCCATTCGAGATTGGCGCTTTCCCCAGACTTCATCAGAGAGGCTTCTTATTGCAGCAGGCAGCAGTTAATGTAGAAAACCATAACTCAATGAAATGCTGACAATAAGTGATGGTGGAGTGCTTTGCCCTAAATGAGACATCTATATTATACCATCCATGGCTCCAGGAAGATTATCAAAGAGAACATGAAAAGGGGAGACACGACATAGCTCTTGTACTCATGAACTCACTGCAGCTATGTTTATCTGGACAAAACTGTGACCATTTAATCATGAATGGAGGAAGGATCCATGAGGTCTCGCCCCTCCCTGAGGGTCTATTGACAGTTGATGGGTGCTGGGGAGTGTTAATTTTCTTAGTGGTGTAGTCGCTGATTGGTCACACACAGTCCAGTAAATAGTGTTCCATCTATAGGGGAGTAAATGTAACTTTTTCTTTTAACAATAAAAAAAACTATAACAAAAAAATAGTGTTCCATCTATGTTTAAGTAAAGCAACTCTAATTTAACTTAGTGAATCACACAGGAGGAGGCATTAAAGTGGGAAGAGGGCTTGTGGAAAGGAGGATTTCAACAGGAGACAGCAGGGTATAAAAATGATCAGAATTTCACACATACAAGTATGAAATTGTCAAAATTTTTTAAAATAATCAAATGTGATCAGGCTTTCATGGTCTAAAAATTAAAGCAGTCAACAAGTGTGAAAATGAGATACAAAGAGCTATAGGTATGTAAATATATTTCTGGTTAAAAAAGATATGATTTTTGATTTGATTGGTATGTTGGGTGGTATTTTTGTTTGTTTGGAGGGAGGTTGTTTTGCTTTTAACACTGGGTCTCACTAACATTAGCTGAGTTCAGACTCACAGGCATCTGTCTGCCTCTGCCTCTAGTGCTCAGATTAAAGGCATGTGCCACCATGCTCCACTGCAACAAGTAGATTTTAAACTAGTTTTCATTCTTCAAGACTGATGTAACTGATCTGGGCATACAACAGTCACACTTGGAGGCCAAAGTTAATGAGGATAGAGTAGCTAAGAGGACAGTCACCACCATGGCCTTTGCCTCCCTCTCTCCTGGATTAGCTAGGTCCTACAAGAACAAGTGACAACACCTGAAAAGGGACCTCACACTTCTGAGAAATCACCTGCCTCCTTGATCAGAGAGGTTGTGGAGATCACAGTGGTTGGGTTCCAGGAAGTGTAAACTCTCCAGAACGTAAGGTCATTACAGAGGAGAATATCCTCAATGTTCCCCAAAGGAAGCTATACAGTTAACCAGACCATGACCCATTCCAGAAGATGGGGGTGGGGGAAGCTGCCACCACTTTAAGATATCTAGTCTCCAACACTGAGAATATAAATTCTTTTGTTTTGTAAAGCATCTAGTTTGTGGTACTTTTGAAAGGAAGCCCTAGAATCTGCACTGGATCTGACACTCCAATATTTTCCACATATTGATTACATATGTATATATTAAATACCATAACATTATAGACATTAGTACTGAGCTGTTTTTGGAAAATACAGGAAAAGAAAAGGTAAAGAAACTAAGAAACTCAACTTTTAATTTATTTATTGACTATGCAAAATTTTCATTATTCCATGTTCATAACTGCATGTGCATATTTATATGTTTATATAGCTGTACTTTGCTCATATTCCATTCCAGTACTCCCCAATGTCATTTCTTTCCCCTCCTGATTGTCCCCATCCTCCATGTAAATAGTACTGGATTCTGCTTTCATGTCCAGATTTGATTTCAAATGGATGGATCTAAAAAACATCTTATTGAGTAAGGTAACCCAGAAAGACAAATATAATATGGTGCAAGAGGAGGAGCCCGTGTGTGGGGCCCCTTTGTTCCATCCTGCCGAGCTCCTGGCCACAGGCCTGCTTTTGGTCCCGGCTAACTTATTCCCGAAATAATTACATACAAACCGTATTCATTTAAACTCTGCCTGGCCCATTAGTTTTAGCCTCTTATTGGCTAACTCTCACATCTTAAACTAACCCATTTATAAACTCTGCCTGGCCCATTAGTTTTAGCCTCTTATTGGCTAACTCTCACATCTTAAACTAACCCATTTCTAATAGTCTGTATGTCGCCGGGCGGTATTGGCGCACGCCTTTAATCCCAGCACTCGGGAGGCAGAGGCAGGCGGATCTTTGTGAGTTCGAGACCAGCCTGGTCTACAAAAGCTAGTTCCAGTGCAGGCTCCAAAGCTACAGAGAAACCCTGTCTCGAAAAACAAAAAAAAAAAAAAAAAAAAAATAGTCTGTATGTCACCACGAGGTTGTGGCTTACCGGCCTGAGTCTAACCAGTGTCAATCTTGGGCAGTAGCAGCATGGCGTTTGCCACACTTCCCTTCTTCCCAGCATTCCATCCTGTCTACTCCACCCACTTAAGGGCTGCCTTATCAAAAGGCCAAGGCAGTCTCTTTATTTAACCAATGAAAGCAACAGAAATACAGAAGCTTCTCCTACACCAGTATGGACTCACTCATAAGTGACCTTTAGACATTAAGCAAAGAAAAAACAGCCTAAAATTCACAACCCCAGAGAACCTAGACCGAAAAGAGGATCCTAATAGAGACATTCATGGATCTAATCTGCATGGGAAGTAGAAAAAGACAATGTCTCCTGAGTAAATTGGGAGTGTGGGGATCGTGGGAAAGGGTAGAAGGGAAGAAGGGATGAAGAGAGGGGAGCAGAGAAAAATATATAGCTCAATAAAAACAAAACAAAGCAGGCTGACCATCCTGCCAGGCTCAGGGAATTTAGCCCAATAACGAATGGTCAAATGATGACAAGTATTCTCAGAGTGATAGAGTATGGCAATATAGGAACACAAGAGCTGGGTTCTACCTGAGTAAAATAGCAGGTTGTGGGAAGAAAGGGTCTGGAGGTGGAGAAGCCACAGGAGAGTGGTAGCATGGTTTCATATGGGATTTCTACCCAATATCAAAGGTATGTTCTAGCTGACCTACTGACAGTAGCGTGGGGCTGAGAAAGATCAACATTCATTACAGAAAGGGAAGGTAGAGTAAAGTGGAGGAGTGGGCATAGCCAGAGGGGGTTGTGTCCAAGTCTTAGAGTTAGACTTTAGCTTGTATAAAGTTGACATAAAACTATTCAGCACAACTGACCCCTTTTCAGCTTGACATACAAACACATCACCACTAAGTCACAACCTTTCCTTTCTCATTCATCCCCAAGATCTCACATTAAAAACATAAATAACTGGGCTGGAGAGATGGCTCACTGGTTAAGAGCATTGCCTG
>JAQHUG010000060.1:7781352-7817291 GCA_028555095.1 Dicrostonyx torquatus | reverse complement strand
GGGGAGAGGGGAGGGGAGGTAAGGGAGGCATCTGGAAAAAAGCAGCCTGACAGTCCAGCTGTTTGCAACCTCATAGAACATCTTCCAGTTACAGGGCAAAAGAGGGGGAAGAGGTGAAAAGAAGAGGGGAGAAAGAAGAAAAATAACTTAAACACACACAGAGGAAAGAGAAAGAAACAACGTGAGCTGGTGAGCCATGAAGGCAGACGGGAGGAAGAAAGGGAGAGTAACAGTACCTGTGTTGAACCAGGGAGCAGGGTGGGAAAAGAGAGTGGAGGGAAGGGGGAAAAATCAGAAGAAACATTGGGGCAGAGGGAGGAGGGGTCACAGAGACAACTTAATACAACTTGAGTAAGACAAGGCAGCCTGGCTGGCATGATCCTCCGACGGCCCTGGAGTCTTCGGTACGGTGTAGTGCGCTGGTCTGGCTATGTTGATGGTGCTGTCTAGCACTTCTGGGATGAGGGGCTGAAGGTGGGGCATAGTCTCTAAGCACCTCCCTTCACCCCAAACACTGAGGCCCCAATGACTGGGCAACAAGAGTCTATGAAGAGGCAGATGAGGCAGTAGGTGTGGCTGACAGGTGCCGGCTGCAGATGGGTGTGGGCTGGACGGCCTGTCTTCTTTCTGCTGCCCCCCACAACGTGGGATGAGCCACCATGCAGGGTCAGGTGCTGGAGTACGAGCTCAGGAGAGAGAGAGAGAGAGAGAGAGAGAGAGAGAGAGAAACACTGAGACAGCATTAGTGGAGGTGAGAGGTGGACACAGAACCTATAGCCCCACCCTGCCCTCCTCCACTATACTCTCAATTATCCCCTCTGAGACAAAAATAAAAACGGAAAAATCTCTGTACAGATCCCCGGTGGGAAATGGGGGTAGGGATGCTGAGTCTTCCTGGAGCCCACTCCCCACAAATTGAATTACAGCCCATGTCCATGGCTCAGAAACAAAATCCACAAAGGCAGAGCTGGGCCACAGCCCTAACCCCACCCATTCTGGATGGGTGCTCAGGCTGGCAGCTGCGCCAGGCTGAGGCGGCAGTCTGCGCTGGAGTTGTCTGGGCCCATGTAGGACAGGCCCAAGGGCTCTAGGAAGGCCTGGCAGGTGGCCTCGCCCTTGAAGGCCAGCTCGGCCTGCACGTAGGAGATAGGCAGAGCAGGGCAGAAGGTTCTGATCATGGCCTTGAGGGCAGCCTTGTGCTCCCGGTCTGCAAACTTGTCTACAAGGTAGCCAGACATGAAAGGTGCATGGCGATAGAGCCGGTGGTAGTTGCCTAGGGCCCAGGCTGCACTCAATGCCAATGTGTGGGACACAGAGGGGTCAGCTTTCAGCTCCCTTGTGAGGTACGCCAGCTCCGTAGTGATGTCCCCAGAGTTCTTGGTGAAGATGTAGTAGAGGATTCGGTATGCCTTAAATCCACCCACATTGCCTGCCAAGTTTTCCGCGTACAGTGACTTGAGTTGCATCTGGCACTTGCTGAGTTCTTCATGGTCACCCTTCTCCAAGTCAATGCGGGCATGTGTCTCAAACACCTCCACAGTGAACTCGGTGCGGATGCCTTGCACCTTCAGGTCCTGCCAAATAGACTTCATCTGCTCACAGGCAAAGGCATAGTAGTCTTGTTTCTCCTTCCAGTGAGACTTGACCATGCACAGAGACTTCTTCAAAACAGCCACAGGTCGCACAGTTGACGGGTCTGGGGCGCAGGTCAGCCGTAGATAGTGCTTTGTGATGTCAGTAGAGGTGCCCACAACCTGGATCTCCACTGCTTTCCAGGTTACTCATCTGCAGCACCAAAAGGTTCAAGGCGCAGACGGCGTGGGTGCCCATGCTGGAAATAGGCTGCCCTCTTTTCCTTCTTAAGCTCACGCCCTGGATCTTCACACTCTAGTGCTGCCATCTTCTTGCGGCTGCGTTTGGTTGGAGCTAGGTCGTGACTCTTTCCTTGCTGTGCCCAGTCTTGACCCCGATCCATGTGGGCCCCCACGACAACCCCGACCCTTGTGTGTGTGGGGGGGGGGTTCCTGCAGCCTACAGGGTGACAGACACTCATTCCCTGAGTAAGAGCTGTCAGAGTCTGAGTGAGATTTCACTTCTCTGGAAGTGACGGGTAGAGGACCTGGATGAAGAGCTGCTGCTAGGTTTGTGAATTTGTACCACAACTGGTTCTTTCACCTTGGCTGGCATCTAGAACAGTTCAATAAATTGTCTCAGATATCTCTTAGCATGAAATGTCCGTTTTAACAAAACCTGTGTCCCAAATAGGACTGGAGTTCACAATACCTAAGGGCAAAGGAAAATCACAGTGATTATAAAGGGGGTAGACAGGGGAAGCCAGGAAAATGACCCTAATAAAAATTGCTCAATTGTTCACGAATCTGGATGCTTGTTGAATAGAAATAGTAGCTTTGGTGCATTTGGTAAGGGACATTTGTTTCAGAGAGCTGTGGAATCCCACCTGTGGTACTCTTTAAGGGCTACTTTATGGACTCAAATAATTCAAGCTGCTAGGCTTGGGTGATGCGCATGCGCTCCTAGAGAGGCAACTAGGTCTTCGCCCCCACCTAAGGATGACCATCTATTAATGCGACGTCGAATGGGATGACATCAGCTGGAGCGACATCGGCTGGAGCAATGTCTATTGGGACAGTCCATGGAGGGGTTGTCTATTGGGCAGTGTCTGTTGAGGCAACATCTTTCTTGGCAAATATTTTAGAAACCGGCAACTGTTGAAGTGGCATCTGCTAGAGCTACTTCTGTTGGAGCTGCATTTATTGTGGAAGCTTCTATTGGGTAATGTCTGCGGCTCTGCTAGTGTGACGCGCCTAAAAGGCGACACCCATTGGGTGTGGCCTTGAGAGCGCCTGCTGAGGACGCCAGCAAAGCCTCATTGTGACGTGTGCGTCCCTGAGGTCCTGTTACCAGGGTGTCTTGGGTCTTGGCTCAGTCTTGTTCCAGACACCAGAGGGGACGGTCGCAGGAAGGGAGACCGGGAGACAGTCCACTCCCTCAGCCCCCAGCCCTTGGGGGCTGTCGGGTAGCCATGGACTTGTACCTAAGCAACTGTTTAAAGGCTGCGGAGGATGCTGCCTCCCAAGCGGCTTCCGACAGCCTAAAATCTGACAAAGGGACTTGTAGAACTGTGAGTGCTGGCCCCTCCATACAGTGCCTTTCTTCCTCGGTCAGGGCAGGTTTCAGACCAGCAGGGAGAATCATGGGAAAGAGTTTGGGCTGAGGGGCAGGGACAGGACAGAATGTGGAGCCTCCAGGGAGGGCAACGGGTGCCTTAAGATACCTCTGACTTAGAGTAGCCTTGGGAAGGCCCCAGAAGGCCCAGGTGGCGTGGGAAGTGGGGAGGTAAGGCCTTGGTTTGGGGCCAGGCAGTTCCTTCCACCCAGGTGCCTAGCAACCTGGGTTGTGCTATCTTGTTGAAGTGTAACACATCTGATGTAAACTAAATCAACAAATTCCTAGTAGAAAAGACAAACGTTTCCACTTTCTTTTCCACAGAAGAAAAAGAAACCTATCATTCCAAATATTGGACCATCTAGTCTATTGGATTTGCCTCTTGGGGCTAAACTGCCAATTATCCCAGGGAGTACTAATATATTCTATACAACAAATATAGGTGAAAAGGTAAACTATGTTTTAATGGTGTATAAGTGGCTTTCTTTACCTTTTTAGTTGTTAAATTTGAAACATTTTGCCATGATTGCACTTTATCACCTTAGGTTTCACACAGGTAGAATTCAATGAGCTGCAATGTTTTAAAGTCCTTAAACTCACATTAATGATAGAACGCCCCAGAAAGAGCTGCAAGCCCTCCATCCAGACTTTCTCCAGCCAAGGTCTCAACTTGACAGGGTGGGGTCTTTCTGTCCTACACACGTGCAACATGCTGATTTCTGCATCTGTGCCTTAGTTCATCTGACTCCTGAAACTTACCATGTACTCTCCTCTCTTGGCTGACATTCTATCCTGACCTATGTGCACAGGAATTGAACTAAGGTTGAGGTTATAGGTAAATCAAACACGAAGTTCATAAACAAGATTCCACATGTCACTGCTAATGTAAAAATTAGGCTGGGAGAAGAGAGGGAAGATGGAAGGCATATTTACCCAGATCAGCCCATTACATTCTTTCACTTTAGTTCCTGCTTGTATATTTTACTTTCAATGAACATTATAATTATTTCAATAAACATGTTTAAAAGTATGATTTCATGAATTTTGCACTTGCAATAATTTCAAATATGTTTCTTTTGGCAGCTTTATCGCCCTTCTTATGGTTTTAACCTTAGTGACCCTTACTGCAAGCTTATGGAAACCACCTACAAAAGTCTTCATGATCCACACCTAAAATCATACTTCAAACGAAAAGACATCCTCAAGAAACTAAGACAGGGAGGATACATCACCAGCAATAACAAAGTGCGTTGAGGCCTTCTTCTGAACAGCAAAAGTCTAGGCACTTGCTCAGCACTTCCATACCTGTGCCAGCTTCTAGTTGACCACTAGCAGATACCACAGAAGAAAGTCAATAAAATGCTTAGTGTCGGGTGGCTTTTCTTGTAAAAACTACTTTATAGTTGACAGTTTGTCAATGATAGGAAAAGATAATTACCAAACAATTTTTGGTATGTAAGCAGACATTTATTTTCATGTCTCTAGAAGTAATTTTGACTTGGAACTATGTTAGTGAAATATTTAGAAATTTCCGGGTTGGTCATCAACTGTTTAGAGATACTGACTATAAAAACATTACAAAAAATAGATTATCACAGTTCATCCTAAAATTATTATTAAAATGAATGTTCTTATTCTCTTATATAAACATGTTATACTTTTTAAAATTTTATGTTTTTATTTTTGAATTGTAGGTTGTATGTTCCTTAAAAGAGTTGAACAGATATAGACAATATCTTACTACTTTAAAAATTGACTTTGAACGAAACTATATCAGAGAACAAGTAAGTTGAATATTTGAGCTTATTTGGGACCAATAAGAATTTGTGAAAAGCTAGACCCTTTGCATAATATTTCCTTAAAATATTCCAGGAGTAAAGTATCTAAATCTGTAGACGGCCCATTTGATTTTTACATAGAAAAAGCTTATTTGTGGGATAGGGCTAAAAAGCAGGTTAGCAAGTCAGAACTTCTACTTAAAATTAAATTTAAAGAAAACGTATCAAAGGATAGATTTATTTCTGTCAAGTATATAACATCCAATAATTGTTTTCTTGCAGAAGATCATAGAAAATCAAGTGAAAAAACTGAATGAAGAGAGACGGGCTTGTGACAACGCTGCCGCTGCTAAATTTCAGCGCTGGTTGTTACAAGAAGGGAAAAAACCTTGCCCGCATCAAGACCGATTAATAAAACACAGGTAGAGTCAGAGTTTGTGTATATTTCATGGGCACATTTTAGAACCCCTCAAATTGCAAAAACACTAGAAAGAATTGAAGATAGAGTCATGAAGGTACTAGATACATTTAAGCCCCTCAGCATTTTCAACATGGAGAACAAAAAAAAAATGGTATATGAAGCGGGGCTGAACAGATGGCTCAGCAACTAAGTTCATGGGCTGTTCTTCCAGGGGACTAGGGTCTGATTCCAAGAACCTACATGGTGCTTCACAACCATCTGAACTCTGATGCCCTGATGCCCTCCACAGGCACTGCATGCATGTGGTACACAGATTTACATGCAGACAAAAATCAATACACAATTTTTTAAAAAAACAAATTATAATAATTACATCAAGAGGTACAGGGATTGGGAATCTTAATGCTAAGACTGGGAAGGTAACTTTGTACCTGAGAAACTGAAGCCACCAGGAGTCCAAGAAAGAGGTAAGATAAATTACTGAAGAAATCCAAAATACAAATCACTAAACTTGTGAAAGCCAGGGAGAGAGACTGTCTTTAACATATATTAAACACATAAGTTTAAATGAAATTATTTTAAAGCCACAATGGTCTAATTGCTACAACTTTATCTGATGCATGAAAATATACCATTCCTCTACCAACTGGGCATTTTCCTTCAGCTTCTAATCACACATTACTATTTAGAGATCAAGCCACAGCCTTAGAAGGTAAAGGAAGGAGTTGTAGGGTTTTCTTTTTGATCATCTTAATTAAAAGCCAGTTATTCATTATTGGCTCCTCTCATCCACACATTCAGAGTATACCAAAATGCCAGAGTATACCAGCATTTCACAGTGACAAGTATCCTAAAGGAAACATCCAATTTACATGCCTTTGTTTCACTTTTACTCAGACATTTACGTATGATTCAAAAAGAACTAGACAAAATTGAAAACACCTCGGAAAGGCGAAATACGTTGCAATTGAAGGAAGAAGAGCAACAACATTGGGAGAATGTTAGAAGGAAACTGAACCTATGCACACAAGTGGAAGAGGTAAGGATCAAATTTTGAACTGGAAACTTGTATGGCTGTTACATTTGCAAACAGTTTTCACAGGTTCACTCTATCATTTGAAGTTTTTTCAGTTTAGAAAAGAAACCCAGGCCAGCAAGAAGGATTCATTAGGAAAGGCACTTCCGGTACAAGCCTGGTGACCTAAGTTCAAGTCCCAGAACATATGTGAAATTGGAAGTAGAGAGCTCACTCTACAGGCCTCCACATGAGTTCTGACATGGCTATTTGTTTAGTTCCTCTACCAGAATATCTTTGAGAGCAGCAGATATCCTCCCTGTTAGAAATCAACACTCCTTTGCCAATATCTTTTGAGATTCATCTTTAGAGTCATGTTTATGCTGGATTCACGCTTGTAATTACAAAATAATCTCTTTACTTTCCCATCCCATTGCATCCAGCCAGTCAGTCCCAATGAATGGCAGATAGATAAGCATATTCAAAACCACAATGTAAGATTTGCTTTTTTGTTGACCCAAAATTTGTTAGGCCATTGATCTGATCTAATTTGCATATTGGTTGAAGAAAAATAAAATGCTTTCAAAATGAAACAGACATATGCTGATAACTGTAACGGCATGTCCCTTAGGAATGGCAATCCAAGGAAATGACACTTCTAAGAAAGATTGGAGAAGAAGTGAAACAGGAATCAAAAGTTGAGGAACATCATCGGAAAATCAGAGAAGAAATTAACCGAAAGGTAGTTAGCCTTTGCTGGACTTGGGCTGTTTCAAGAAAAGCTTTTGACACATTTTTTTAAATATGAATTTTGAAAAGATAGTTATTGATGGAGAGATTCATTCTAGACCCATTGTCATTAAAGAGAGTCCCCAGAAAGTTAGATTAGATTGTGTTGTTACTAAAATATGCTTTTCCTCAATAGTAAAGGGATTGCCTAGCATGTAGAAGACCCTAGCTTCAATTTCCAGATGGCAACAGAGTACGGACACATGCACACATGCACATGCGTACACACAATTTCATGTTGAGTAATAAAAGGAAACTTACCTCTTAGTACATTTCTTCAAACCCATTGTAAATTTAGACATCTCCAAACAAGGACAAAGGTCTAGTTCAGGTATGTCATCACATTTGAAGTGATCTGTGTTGTATTTTTACTGACAGGTTTCTATTTGAATTTGAAACCTATTTAATGTATTTTAAAATATTTTGTAGAAACAAGTAATGCTTCACAAAAGAATTGCCTACCACTTGCAAAAACTGCAAAACAAAGACAGTAAAGAAGAAAAGCAAAAAACAAGTGTCCCTGAAAACAAAATGGAATCTGAAACAGGTGAGAGAGATAGGAGAGGGAGAATAAAAGGCATAGTAGATAAGTGGAAGCTGAACAACAATGCATGAAATATTAGTGTCTTTATAAAATCACCTTATGCTCACATGATTTTTTTAAAAAGGCCCCTGCAAAACTAAGTACTAGAAACCCTCAATATCTGTGTCAGGCACGATGTGATGCACTTTCCAATTACAGATCCAGTTGACAAAAGTATATGCACAAAAAAGTATATGCACAATGCATATAGTGAACAAATAAATGCACAGTTTAACAAACAGCCAGAGGGAGGAGATAGCATGCTCACTCAGGTAAGAAATGCAGAAAGCAAAGGCAGAAGTAGGTTGAGGCAGGCAGGAAGAAAACAGGGAAAATAAAGAAAAGGTTAACAAGCTAGTAAGAGCAAGAAAATATACAGAAGTTAGATCAAGGGATAATATACAAAGATTGAGAGAATATTAAAGTGTGCAAAGCAAGTAACAGAAAAAAAATGAAAGAGAAAGAACCTAGTAGGCAAAGGTGATACAAAAGAACTGAGGAAGACAAGGAGAGGGAGAAGAAAGCAAATTGAACAGGAGAACCAATAGACTCCAGCATTAATTGCTTTGTGGGAATAGGGAGAGATGAAGACAAAAAACAGATAGAAGAGGGTAGAGGAGAAAGGTTAGACAAGGAAGGAAGAGCTAGTAGGAAAAGAGTGAAAAGGAAGATTGTGATGGTGAGAGGGGGGCTTGAAAAGGATTTGTAAGGAAGGCATTCCAATACATTTGCAAAGATGTGCAGGGTTTACCTGAGAGACTTCAGCCCTATGAAGTTAAAGAAGTGGAGCGGTTTTTTTTAAAAAAAAAAGTAAGTATAGCCAGGCGGTGGTGGCGTACGCCTTTAATCCCAGCACTCAGGAGGCAGAGGCAGATGGATCTCTGTGAGTTCGAGACCAGCCTGGTCTACAAGAGCTAGTTCCAGGACAGGCTCCAAAGCTACAGAGAAATTCTGTCTCGAAAAACCAAAAAAAAAAAAAAAAGTATAAAGGTAAGATGGAAAAGAGGGGACTGTAAGTTACAAAGGTGAATGAGGCGAGGAGGAAGGGAGAAGAAAGAAAAGCATAAGAAAGTTTTAAAAAAAAGCAAACATGAACAAAAAGTAAAGGTAGAGAAAAAGACTAAAAACTTCAGCGAATGCAGCAGCAAGGGATAAAAAGTAAACTAATGGAGACACAATGAAGAATAAGGTGGGAAGTAGTAAGATCAAGTACACTATGGGAAGGAGACATTTTGAGAAGCCAGCAAGAGTTGAAATAGAGATTATAGGTAGATAGAGAGGCAAGAAGATAGTGTAGGATAGCAAGAAAACCCTCAAGAAAACAAGAAAAATAGGCACAATAGGGGAATTCAAAGTGTAAGAGGACAAAAATAACAGGTGATTTAATAGAAAAGCAAATTAGCATAGACTGGATTCTAAAAAGAAGCTAGTAAATTAAGACAATATAAAAATGCAGGTGGGAACTAACAAGCAGGAGCCTGTGGAGCTAGAGAGATGATTCCTTGATTAAGAACATTTGCTGTTCTCACAGAGGACAAAGCTTGGTGCCAACGCCCACATCAGGTGACACTCACAGACGCCTGTAACTCGAGTTCTAGGGTTCCGGTACCCTCTTCTGGTCTATGCAGGCACCTGAATACATGAGATGCACTTACCTTACACTCAGGCGCACACACATACACACACTGAATAAAGTAACAGGAGCTTGTAATTGGAGAAAGACAAAGGGGAGAAGTGGAGGGAGAGTGATGGGGAAAGCAACGAAGACATAGGAAGAAGGGGAAAAGGGGGATTAGTGAGGACAAGTGAGAGAAAGTAACCGGAGAAGGCAAGAGAAGAAAAGGCAAGGTGGGGAAAGTATAAAAATGAGTAGGAAACGTACAGTTTTTAAAATTTGGAAATTGATCATGAAAGAAAAAATGAAAAGGAGCAAGTAAGTGAAATGGATTTGCCACAGTAAGAGATTTAAAATTCAATCAAAATATAAACACAGTAAAAGATAACAGGCAACACCTTAGCCAGTAAATGGGGATCTAGCTCAGCAGTTAAGAGAATTGACTGCTCTTCCAGAGGACCCAGGCTTAATGCCCAGTACTCACATGGTGGCTTACACTGTAATTCCAGATCCAGGAGATAGGAAGCATTTTTCTGGCCTTGGGGCACCAAGCACATGCGATGCACATTTGGCAAAACACCCATACACATAAAAAATAATAAAAATGTTTTAAAAATCCATACTTACAAAAATAGGTAAAGAGATGGGGAAAATTAGTATGTGGAGTCAGTAAAAAGACAGTGTGAGAAAAAGGAAAGACAGGAAAGAGACAGGTAAAGGTGGAAAGAAAATGAAGATGAGGGAAAGGAAAGAGGACAGAAGGTGAAAAGAAGAAAGCAAGAAAGGGAGGGAAGGGGGGAAGGGAAAGAAAAAGAAAAAAAAACCTTCAAAAAGGGAGTCAGACCAGAAAGACATGGCACAGATCTGTAATCCCAGCACTTGGAAGGCGGAGGCAAGATAATCATGAATTCAGGGCCAATATGGGCTACATAGTAAGTGCCAGGCCAAACTGGGCTACAAAGTAAGAATTTGTCTCAAAAATCAAAAGCGGAAACCAAAAGTGATATAGAAATGAGAGGAGTGTTGAAAAAAGTACGGAAAAGTAAGTTCAGTTGTTAGTGAAAGTCAAAGGTTTAAGAGTAGACAGTAAAATCTAGAACAATAAATGATTGGTTCAAACAGACAAGACTGTTAAAGGAGAAAATAGCATATTTAATAGGGATTTTGCACAGAAGTAGTAAAAAAAAAGAAAAATAGAAGCCAGAAAAGATAGTAAAGAAGGAAGCGGGTATTCCAGCCAGCAGTTAAAACCACTGGGGCAACTACAATAAGGGAGAGCCAGACTTCCAA
This sequence comes from Dicrostonyx torquatus, assembly GCA_028555095.1. Taxonomy (NCBI): domain Eukaryota; kingdom Metazoa; phylum Chordata; class Mammalia; order Rodentia; family Cricetidae; genus Dicrostonyx; species Dicrostonyx torquatus. The sequence continues at coordinate 7,806,614 of JAQHUG010000060.1, read as the reverse complement.
CAGACCACAGGCTGGTGCAAACTTAGTCAAGGGGTAGGGTGGAAATTCCTCCTGAGTTTCAGAGGAGAGGGGCAAAGGGTGGAGAGGATCTAGTTCAAGGAACTTCTGCAAAAGACAGGCCAGGGTGATGGGATATCCTCTGAGGAGTGGAAGAGAACAGGGAACCAGGTTGGGCACGGGGAACAGTGGTGTGTGAACTCATGCACCAATGGTTTTGTTCATGCTGGGTTTTCTATGGAAGTGCACCGATGGGCCTAGCAGAAGAGTTACAAGCCTGACTCGTTTGATCAGCAAGAGTCTTGGCCAATAGGGAGAGATGTGAGGAAAGCAGAAACGTCAGTAGAACAGAGTAAAACAGAGTGGTTGCAACAGCTGTGTCGGGGGAGAGACGTGGATAGAAGGACAGATTTTAAAGGGGGAAATTTGGGGCCCAGGGATGTAGGCTCAGGTTCTCCTTTCCATTCCCAGATCTACAAAGGGAGGAGAAGGACTGTAGTGATGTAGGAAAACAGAAAATGAATACCGAGTCAGAAAAGTAGAGAAAAAATGGAAGATAGGAAGAGAAAGAAGAGAGGACAAGGGTATGGGAGGCATGAAAAAGTCATGGAAGGAGGCAGAAGAGAAAGGCAGCCTGCAAGCAGGCAAAAATAAGAGGAAATATGAGTTAAGGAGACATAGAAAATGACAATAGAGGAAGGGAGGGACTTAGGACAATTAGGTTAGAAGTTTTTAAAGAACCCCATACAGCGTTGGTAGTGGGGAGAAAGCTACTTTTTGGAAACCTAAAAAACACCATAAAAAAGATAAGAAAAATGTTTGACAGTTCTGAAAGTGAGTAATTACTTTGGTAGTCATACAATTGCTACAACTTAAAGAGGAAAAGCCAGTAAAAGAAAATATTGGTATGAGCTAGGGAGAAAAGGAAGGAGTGGGGAAGCGATTGGCTCAGCAAAGCAACTGATAGTTATAGAAAGGAAGCGTGGTTTCAAGATAAGCTTTCACTCTCCCGTCATTCTGTTGAAGCTCTTAACCCATCAAGTGATTTTAAACCAAATCCAGATAGGCGAGGGGAAGGGGCTCCTTCCCTCTCCCTTACTTCTTAACTTTTTCCTGTCTTTTTTGCCCTGCATGATCCATAGTACTGTTTTTTTTGTTGTTTTTTTTTATTTTTTTTTAAAAAAAGTCAGCAGTAAAGACAGGATAAAAATACAGAGAAAGGAAAAAAAGAAAAATGTGTACTCAAATATAAGCAATATGAAGAGAATTTAAAGGGAATAAATGAATAAAGAGAAAAGGAAAGCAAAGAAAGGACAAATTAGTGAAGAGTTGAAGGAGAGGGAACATAAGACTGGGACAAAGGGACTAGTGACACAAGTGCAATTGTATGTTAGGGGACAGATTTTAGAAGTAGGAGCCATGAAAAAGAAAGACAAAAATAAACCCAGAAAATGTATCATTGTACGTAGATAGATAGATAGATAGACAGATAAATAGCAGAAAGATATGTGGGTAGTAAATAGAGTTAAGAAGGAAAGGAAAAACATAAAAGTTAGAATCTAGTAAAAATAGTATATCAAACAGAATGAGACAATGGGAAGAGAAGAATTTTAGAGGCAAAACCAGATAAAAGATGGAAGACACATGCACGTACAATGGCAACAGGCAGCAATCTGTAGTGGTTATAGTTACAAGTTGCTGGGGCCCTAGGATCCTGTCCTCTAGACAGTAATGAAGCCCTTGGTCTTAAATTGAGTGCTTCAATCCGTGCCATTTATTAGAAAGAGAAATTCCTAAAGCATGAGGAGTTCCAAGGGAGGACACCATTAAGTGGCAAGGGCTACATGATTGGTGTGGGGGGAGGAGAATTAGGGTAAAGACAGAGCTACTTCAGGCTGAGAAGATTGACAGCAGTCAGGGTCCCTATTTAGAGGTCTTTCTAATGACCTGTGGTAAAAGGTAGAAGACCCATTTCAGGTTAGGTGGGCAAAACCACCTGATATCTGATGGATCTCACAACACAAAGGACAGAAGTGAGAAAGTCCTCCAAGGTGAAAGGACTACATAAGCCTTTGAGTTAATGCTTTACCATTGAGCTTTAATGTTCGAATGGTGGAGGCCAAGTAGATGAGAGAGCTTGGAGGAGATAGTGAATGTTTAATTGGAGAAGATAGTGAATATTTAATTGGAGATCAAGCTTAGTAAAACTAGCAGACATGAAGAAACTCTAAGGACATACCAAAACTGTTTGGATGGTTCCAAGGAAGGGCAATGGTTCTCAACCTGTTGGTCATGGACGCTTTGGGGTCACATATGCGATATCCTGAGGCAGCGGAGGCAAGTAAGTGTGATCTCCATATGAATTCTGGCTCAGCCTGGTCCATATAAGTTCAGGCCAGCCAGGACTACATAGTGAGACCCTGTCTCAAAAAGAAAATAGTTAAAGAAATAAAAGAAAAGAATGCATTGAAGAGAAACACAGAAGGAAGATCAGAAAAAAAGCAATGATTGGGAAAAGCTAAACATAATAGCATTAGAGGGAAGAGAGAAAAATGGATAAGAAATGTTTCTCTAGGGTGAATCAATAAAAAATACTACTGCAAAATCTAATGAAAGTATGAAAAAGAATTACATAAGCTCTAGATGGGGATATCATTTTAAAATTCAGGAGCAGGAAAGAAAAATAGAGACAGTTATCTGATAGGTAGGTAACCGGTGGATACATGGATGGCTAGGTAGACAGATGGACAGAAAGATAGACAGATAAAACATGAATTATAGGTAGATATACAGATGCAAAAAGTTAGATACAAAAAATAAAATAAAGCAAAAATAATAGAAGACATAGGGGAAATGTGAGGAATAAAGAGGAAATGAGGAATGGAGAGTTCCTGGTAATTATGACTGGATAAATAAAATAAGATGGAAGATAGGTGAGAAGGAAGAAATTGATGAAAGGTATATGAAAAGGTACAAGAAGTAGGTTTCTGGATGTCTGGCTGACTAGCTGGCAAGAAAGAAAGAAAAAAAGGAAGGAAGGGAGGGGAGAGAGAGAGAAGACGGTAGATATATAGATGGCTAGGTAGATGGATGATAGACAGGTGATATAAAAGCCAGTAGACCTACATGTGTAAAGATAATATGACAGAAATTATGTGTATGGGGGGGGAAACCAGTGGAAAACGGGGAGTCAGAGTAAGAGTTTCAGAAGGAAAAGAAAGATGGAAGAAAAGATAAAGGAAAGGTAAGGAGGAATAAAAGAAGTGTGAGAAATAAATGAAGAAAAAAGGGAAAGAGGTAGTCAAGATGGTGGGTAGAGTAGCAAAGACAGTAGAAAGCAAGACAGATGAAAGGGAAGGAATAAGGGATGAAGGGAATTGCAGGGAAAACAGAAGAGTGAAAGGTAATCAGGCATAAAAGAAAGGGAGGAGAAGAGAGAAGAGGGAGATGGAAGACACAAAGGTTATAGGGATAGGGTAAATGAGGCATCAGGAGAGATATTAAAAGAAGACTTTTGGAAGAAGACGAAAATAAACACAGATTAATGGTGATGGCTAGGTAGATAGGAAGAAATGTATGGATAAGACAGGAAGACAGATAAAGCATAGATCCAGGGTTGGTGGCACATACCTGTAAGTCCAGAACACAGGTGATACAAGTAGTAGGACCGCAAAATCAAGTCCAGCCTGAATTACATAACTAGAACATTTCAGAAATATAAAGAGTAACATAAATATAGTGACAAGTAGGTAGTGTGGAGACATGTAAGTAGCTATTTTCAATGATAGGCCGGCAGGTAGACAAATAGGGAAGTAGATAGAAGTGTAGGTGGATAGGTAGGTAAACATACAGACTGAGATTTAAAAGGCATTAAAGAGCATCAAGGCATGAAACAGATACAAAGAGTTACAATAACAGAGATACTAAGAGTAAAAGGGGTTTTTGTTAAAGGGGTTTTGTTAGAGAAAGGAATCTAAGAATGACAGGAAAGGAGGAGGAGGATGGAGGAAGGAAGAGACAGGTGAAATGGAGCAAGGAAGAAAAGAAAAAAGGGAAGCATGATGAGGGAAACAATGAAACAGAGTGCAGAGGGATAGAGAAAGAACTACAGGACGGAGGAAAATAGTTAATTGTGATAAGTCTATAGGAAAGAGTGTATTTTTAAAAGAAGTGTGAGAGTAAGAGTCAGGCATCTTGGAAGGGCAGTATTTGTTTTAAGCAAAAGCAAGGAGGCTGGGAAAATGGCTCAGTTGACAAAAGCATTTGCCTCCCAAACATAAGTGCCTGCATTCAAGTCTCCAGAACTACATATGTTCAGTAAGAGACCTTGTCACAAGGGAGTGAGGTAGTGATAGAAGAAGACATCCACTGTCCTTCTCTGGCCTCTGTATGCATGTGTATGAACGCACACACCCACACATGCATGCACAAACATATGTAGACAGCACACACAGTACATGCCAAAGAAATAAAATAAAACTGAGGAGATCAGGGAAATACAGAGGTCTGAATGGAAAAATTTAACCGAAATATAAATGCGTTAACTGGATAGCAGCTAGAGAAGAAGTGAGAATAGCTACAAAATAAAGAAAAAAAAAGAATGATTTTTTTTCCTTAATAATGGAGCAAAGGAAAAATACAAAAATAAGAAATAAAGGAGACAGTGAAAAGTAAATTAAAGAAGAGCATACATAAGCAGGAAGAGTCAGGAAGAACAAAGTATCTACAAACAAAATGAGAAGAAAGTCAGAGGCAAAGAGAGAAAAGAAGGGGAAAGATATAGAGAGAGGGAAAGAAGGGCTAGGGGCTGTGGTTCTGTGATTTAGTTGCCTTGCATCCATGAGGACCTGAGTGTCATGCATGAAACCATGTGAAAATGGATGAGCACATAAAAATGGTGTAGGGTAACATGCTTGTGGTACAGACACTGAGAGTGCAGAGACAGGATCCCTGGGGCTTCATCATCAATTAGTCTGGCCTGGTTTGTGAGTGCAGGGACAAATAGAAAGCCTGTGTCAATGGAAGTGAATAGCCTTGCTGGGGGTGACACCAAAGTTGCCTTCTGGTATACACACACACACACACACACACACACACACAATGAAGAAAAGAAAAAAGAAGCATACCAAAGTGTGAAGGAGTTGGTAAGAATAAAGTATGCAAACAAGATGATGAGGAAAAGCAAAGGCAGAAGAGAGAAAGATCAAAAGCAGAGGAAAAATTTTAAAATGACTCAAGACTCATGGTTACAAAAAGGAAAATGTTGTGAAGGAAGGGCCAGGAAAATCTATTTGAGAGAACTAGCTGAAGAAAGATGGAAGGAAATGAGTGACATAAAAGAGTAGGAAATGACGGCATTTGAGAAGAAAGGAGCACACTCAAGAGGCCGAGGCAGGAGAAACACAGCAAGTTCCAGACCTGTGTAGTTTACATATAGAGGTCAAATCCAGCCTGGAGCTACAGAGGAATTAGCAGGGGTGGGGGTGGGGATGCTGGAGAACAAGGAAAAAGGTGTTCATCGTACATCAAGATTAAAATGCTACTCCAGAAGCAGAATCAGGAGACGAAGAGGATGAGACTTTCTACAAGGAGTTTTAAGTGTGCAAAATGTATGAAATGTAACAAATTAAAAGAGTATGTGAGGGAGAAGAAAGAAGGATTCAAAAGATGACTTTAAAGGGTATAGAAAATCAGATGAGTAGATGGATAGGTAAGAAGGCAGACATAGACAGCACCTTAAAAGGCATAAAACTGGAAGGCATACATATAAAACACACAATATAAAGTCGTATGCACTATATTTGGAGAATTTCAAAAGAAAAGAAGTACATGTAAAAACGGTAGAGTATATTTTAAAGTATGCCAAATAGAAGACAGGCATAGTGGCATACATCTTTAGTTCCGACACTCTGGAGGTAGAGACAGGCAGATCTCTGTGAGTTTGAGGCTAGCCTGGTATATAGAGAAAGTCCAAGGACAGTCATGTTGGGTGATAGTGGTGCATGACTTTAAGACTAGCACTCAGGAGACAGGCATAAGTTTGAGGCTAACCTGGTCTACAGAGTGAGTTCCAGGACAGCCAGGGCTGCACAGAGAAACCCTGTCTCAGAAAAAAATAGAATTATGCTAATAGAAAAAATTGAATAATGAAGGAAGAGGGAACAGAAGGACATGAGAGATGGAGGGAGAAAGGGAGACGTCAAGTGAAGTGAGAGATTAGGAGCAAACAATAAAGAAAAGGGAGAGATAAAAGTTTAAACTTGTAAGTCTGTGAAAAGTAATGTTTTAAAAAGAGCATTTGAATATAAGACAAGGTTAGAAAGGTAGGATTAGCAAGAATAGTCAAATTGTAGACAACAAGATAATACAATGATGCATATGTAAGACGTCAGCAAAGTTGGACAGAAATAAAGATGGATGAACTGGGGACACAGTGAGCATAAGAATGACAGAAGTTCTAAAAGAAGGGGTCAATTTTATTTTTTATTTAATTTATTTTACTTTTCTTTTTAAAAAGAAAGAAAGCTATCTTTTTTTTTCATATTACATACCAATCCCAGTTCCTACTCCCTCCCCTCCTCCCATTCCCTCCACCTACTCCCCACAGCCCCCCATCCACTCCTCAGAGAGGGTAAGGCACATTGCTTTGGGGAAGCTCCAAAGCCCTCCCTACTATATCTAGGCTGAGCAAGGTATCCATCCAAAGCGAATGGATTCCAAAAAGCCAGTACAAGCAGTAGGGATAAATCCTGGCCCTGCAGGAAGGTGCCAATTTTAAATGTGGAGGAAAGACAGTAAAATAAAGGAGGCAATGACAGATCAAAGAAAAGAGGGAGGAATTTAAAATGAGTCAGTAAGGAACAGGGATAGACAGAGGATATAAGAGGGAAAGCCAATAAGAAATCAAGGGCAATGGTGCAGTGTAGAAGAAAAGTTTGAAGTAGAAGTTGGGGAGGGGAAGGCACATGATTAATAACTAAAGGGACAGCCTGCAGCTAGGAAAAAAGGTCAATTAATAGTAGATATGGGAACAGACCAGTAGAAAAAGAAACAGAGAGAAAGCAGAATAAGGGCTCTTTTAAATGGTAATAGGAGAGAGAAAGAGAGAGAGAGGGGAGAGAGAATTTGAAGAGGCACAGCAAGCAAAAAGAGATGAGAAGAGACAGAAAATGCCATTTTTACTAAACAGTTATGAAGAAGCTCCTAATACAGTTCAAAGTGTGGCCCCCTGCTTCAGATTCTGGGCTACATTAGGGACATTGCTGTTCAGAACTCCTGATGGCTGCTTCTAGCAGAAAGGTTTTGAGTACACATTTTATGTGGTAGTCACCTCAAATCTTCTCAAAAAAGACAATAGTGGGCCTATAATCACTTCTCTGGGGGATGAGGCAGGAGGATCATTAGTTCAAGGCTTGCCTGAGCAACACAGGACAAGACCAGAATCGGCAGCTCCTCTACTTCTTAAGTTTCTATTACAAACCCACAGACAGCTCGTGACATTGCCACTGAGCCGGGGGCATTCCAAGAAAGCCTGGAGCTAAAGTTGACTTGAAGTATGACAACTAGGAAATAGAAATTCGTAGGCATACTGGATTTGTCATGATACCTGTGGCTTATAGTGCAAATATATATTCTGTGTTTAGCCATCACATGTTGTGTTATCTATATTCCTTATACAAACCATGCCATATAATCTGTTGATCATTGGAGTCAACTCCCTAGTTACTCAGTTGTATTTTTCTCTCCACACTGATGAGCTAGCCCACTTTTTGTAGCTGGCAACTCTCAAGTGTGGTTCACAGCACTGACAGCACTGACTCCCACACAGGCTCTGCTAGTGAATTTATCTCTATACTTTGCCTTACCAGTGGGATTGTGAGCAGACCTTAGCCTGTTCCTCTGTTCTTCTAGCCCTTGCTCAGCATCCCTGCCCCCTTCTTTTACCCATCCAGATCGCTGAGCAGAGGTTCTAGGGATTGTTCTGAAGCCTGTGGCCCTATGAACCTCCTGAGGATCAAGGCCAGTGCCAATGTGCTTTCTTAATCTCCTCCTCCCTTAATCTCCCCAGGACCCTTCGGTCTTGAGCCTTTTAGACCCATGGTAATATATCATGCGGCTGGGAACAGATTTATTTTATTGGCCACATAAATTCCTATAGCACCAGAGTTTTCTATATTGTTGTTGGGCCTTTTGGAAAAGCACCGCTGAGTAGTAGTAGCCATTGTAATATTTGATATTTCATCATCTTGTCATCTCCAGCGTTAAAAATAAATGTCTTTCTTTTTTTAAAAAGCTTCTTCGACAACCCAGAAGAAACCAAGCGTCACAGAGCCAAAAACGTCTCAAGAACACCTGGAACAAAAATGTAACTGATGTGTTATAATTGTGTTATGTTAGTGGAAATACTGGACTTGCTAATAAGTATTCTGCTTATTAATGCAGAAAAGTCACCTACCCTTTTCCACCAAATGGTGTTTTGTCGCTAACACTCATGAACAACTGTCACCATCTTCACATCTCTAGACCACACCTCCTAATTCCTCCATTATGCTCCCTCCACACCCCCAGAGCAGAGCACACCACTTTTGGCAATGGGAAATCTCCGAACCCGTTTCAGAACCCTGACTTTCTCATGACGCCCACTACTGAATTTGTCTCCCTACTGTCCTGTTACCAGTGAGAAACTGAAGCAGCTCTTCAGTGTGTCCTCCGCTGATGGCTCCCCTCTGCCTCTGGGCCCTTTCTTTCACCTGGAGAACTGTCTTTCCCGATTACTCCATAGAGGTTCTCCTTGTGCATCTGAAGCCTGTGGCCCTGTGCAGTTAAGGACCAAGACCACTGCCCGTGTGTTTTCTCGGTCCTCTCCTTCCCTGACTTTGAGCCATTGAGACACAGTTACATGTGCCATTGGCAACGGAAATAGTTCATTCCGCACATACTTTGAAGCAATACCACAGTGTTCCTCACTATTGTTCCCCCATTTGTTTTGGGAGGGCATAATTGAATAGTACTTATCTTAACATTTGTTAGTTTATCATTTCGTCTTCACCACTGTTAAAAATAAATGTTCTTTTTTTTTTATAGCATCTATATCAAGTTTAAGGACAAGTATTTCTGACCAAATACTGTTACAAGAATCAAGAGAGTCAAAATGTAACTATTGTGTTGTTATTGGAATTTACTAAGTTATGAAACCTAGCAATGATCACTCCTGCTTAGCGTGCAGATGCCTGGGGATAGCGTTTGCCAGTGGCACTACCGTCTATATTGCCATCTAGATTAGACTCTGGAACTACTCAATTCCTGGGGCTTTCTCCTCATTCCCATGAGCAGGAGGCCCATTCTGTGAAGCCGACAACCCTTCAAGCCCAGTTCAGAACCCCCACCCACTCTTGTACTGAACTTCCTTCTGTAATTTTCCCTATTGAGAAGATCCTGCTGCAGATTTTCAATCATACCTCTGCTGCTGCCACCCCTTGCTCTAGCAGCTCTGCCTCCCGAGGAGGGTTTGACCCCCGAGTCTATTGCTGTCTCCACAGACAACCCTGCAGATTGCTGAATGGAGGCCCTGCTACTGTTTAATTTAGTAAGACTAAAGTCTGTGACCTTGTGAGTCCTGCTGTGCTTTCTCAATCCCGCTCTCCCTTCGGCTCTGGGCTCTTGAGACCTCTAGTGACACATCCTGTCACTTGCAGTAGAGATACTTTATTTGCTCCCTGCATTTCTGTGTGAATAGAATGTTGCCCACTCTTGATTCCCTGGTCCTTTTAGAAAAGCGCAACTGAGTAGTAGTCAGTGATCCTTTTAATATTTGTGATTTTTCTAATTTTGTCATCTCCATCGCTAAAAACAACTATCTTATTTTTTAAAGCTACCTCGCAAACTACAAAAGCCAGTTTCGACGAAGAGAAATCTTCATTTTACAAACTTCTGGATACAAAATGTAATTAAACTTTTATGATTAAAAATTAGTAAATTGTGGGACTACCATACATAATGCAACAGTGCTCCATCTCTTTCCATTAAATGGTGCCTTGGGGTTAATACTTAGGAACCGTGTCGCCTTCTCTACTGGCCCCGAATAAATGCCTTAATTGCTCAGTTAATGATGCTCCCTCCACACCCGCAGAGCAGAGCACACCACTTTTTGCAACGGGAAATCTCCAAACCCGTTTCAGAACCCTGACTTTCTCATGACTCCCTACTTGTCTCCCTACTGTCCTGTTACCAGTGAGAAACTGAAGCAGCTCTTCAGTGTGTCCTCCGCTGATGGCTCCCCTCTGCCTCTGGGCCCTTTCTTTCACCTGGAGAACTGTCTTTCCCGATTACTCCATAGAGGTTCTCCTCGTGCATCTGAAGCCTGTGGCTCTGTGCAGTAAAGGACCAAGACCACTGCCTGTGTGTTTTCTAGGTCCTCTCCTTCCCTCACGTTTGAGCCATTGAGACACAGTTACATGTGCCATTGGCAGTGGAAACAGTTCGTTTGTCATTTATATTCCTGCACCATAGACTGTCCCCCTTGTTTCTTTTAGCAAGGCCCAGTTTTAGTGGTTGCTGTCATTTTAACATTTGCCATATTCTCATTTATTCTTTTCTGGTTAATAATAAATGTCCCCCTTTAAGTTTCTCCAACAGATGCAAGGACACCGAGTTTGCCTGAGGTGCAGACATTTGAAGAATTTTTGGAACCCAAACGTAATTGAAATTTTATCACTAGAAATTAGTAATTTGTGGGAATTCTGGAGTCGGTAATGTAAGGAACTCTTCTGGCTACAATGTAGAAAAATCCTCTGTCCTCATGAAAATGGGGTATTTAGGGTAATGCTTACCACGAGTGGCACTACCTTTGTCACCCTCTGAGTTTGACTCCCTAATTATGCACTTGGTGCTAATCCCACCACTCTCCAGAGTAAAACAGGTCTTGTCTTGTGGGTGACAACTCTCCAAGCCCCATGTCATAACCCTGCCATTCCCAATAGGCCTTGCTATTGATCTGTCTCCGTACTTCTCTGTTGCCAATGTGATTCTGAGGCAGATCTTCTGCCTGCGCCTCTGCTGCAGCCACACCTTGCTCAGCAGCTCTGCTTCCCAAAGATGTTTTATCTCAAACTCCGTCCTTCTATTCAGGTGCATCCTACCTGTGGCCAGGGAGAGCTATGAATGCTGCCCAACACAGAATTATAAACCTTATCTAAAGCATTAAAAGATTCTTTTGCAATATTGCTTATAACACTGTTCTGCATTCCTCAAGTACCAACACTGCAGATAACAGCAATGTGTCAGGATATCAGAGGCTTGGGCATACCTGCCTAGAAAGCTAGCAAGCTAGCCTTTCATCTTGCTGAACAGAGATTCCTCTGATACATGTGAACCAGAAATGGTTTAATTGCAACATGTGTTTGCACAACAGCGGGGTGTTCCCCACTCTTCCCACCCTTTTCAGAAAATCTTGATTTGTAACTATGGTTTTAATATTGGTCATTTTATTACATCACCTCCACTGTTAATAAATGGCTGTTCTTTATTTTTTTTTAAAGATTACTATCATCCTACTGCGAAGAAAACGAGTTTTGCTGAGCAGACATTTTACGAACCGACTGAACAAAAATGTAAGCAAAATGTTATGGTTGAAAGTTAGTAATTGGGAATATAAAAGTTTGGGAACCTCTTCTGTTACATGAAGAGGAACCCCCCAGTTCAAAACCCCAACTTTCCTGAATCTCCCCCTCCTTAACCCATCTCTGTACTTTTCTATCACCAATGAGACTCCCAAAATATACCTTCATTCCGTCTCTGCTACCGCTGTTCCTCCATCACCACCTCTGACTCCTGCAGGGTTTGCCTCGAAGTACTTTATTGTACCTTGAGGACTCCCCTCCAAGATATTGAGTTGAAGCTCTTGTTGAATGGGGGATCTACTAATGTTTCTGAAACCTGTGGTTCCAGAAACCTGAGGGGATCACAGCGCCCTGCTAATGTGCTTACTTAATTCTGTAGGCCATAAGCCTTGAGAGTTTGAGATCTACTGTCAGTCATTTCTGAGGCTGCAGAAATGTTACTCTTTACATAGATTTTCTGTAGAAAGAACATGTTCCTCCAATTCTGTTCTCCTGGTCTTTTGGAAAACCACAGCTGACAGTAGTCAATTACCATGTTAATGTAATGTCATTGTATGAACTTGTTAGTCCCATTGTTAAAAATATGTCTTTTTTTTTTTTTTTAAAAGATGGTCCGGCATATGCAAGAAGAGCCAGTTTTAGCGACCAGAAATTCATGGAAGACCTTCTAGAAGCAAAATGTAATTGCAATTTTCTGCTTAGAAATCAGTAACTTCTGAAAGTACTGGATTCAGTATTGATCTCTACTGCATGCGATGCAGATAACCCCCTAGCATATACCAAATGGTGTTTTGGTGAAACACTCACTAACTTTGCCACCCTCTCCATTGCTCTCTGGGTTCCACTCCCTAATTACTCAAGTGGTGTTGCTCATTCCACATTCTCAGAGTGGGGTAAGCTACATTTCCTGCTACCACTCTCCAATTCGGTGCAGAACAATGATCTCCCACCTTCCCCATACTCCCTGCTACTGAACATGCCTCTCTACATTTTCACCCGCAAAGGAACTGAGGCAGTTCTTGAGCCTCTGCTACTGTTACCCCATGTTCTGCCTGGCAGGAAGAATTTACCTCTAACTTCACTTTTTTCTACTTGGTGAACTTGGCTGCTACGTTGCTGACAGACAGTCTAACAAAACTTTTGAAGCCAGGGGCTCTGGAAACCTAATACGGCCTTAGGCTCCCAGCCAGTGTCCTTGCCTTCCCAGTCCTGCCCTTCCTTTGGCTTTGTGCTTTTGAAACCTATATTAACATGTCACAACATCCCTCACAGCAGAAATATTTTGTCCCATGTTTTTTTCCCCACTCATGTTCCCCTTGTACTTTTGGCAAAACCCAATGGAGGTCAGTCAGTTGTGATTTGAATATTGGTTGTTTTGTCACTTCCATTTTTGAAATTGATGTCTCTTTTTCTTTTAAGATCTTTACCCAAATACTATGAGAAGAAGTTTCACCGACCACAGACTGACGGGAGACAATTTAGAACCAAAATGTAATTGAATTATAGATTAATTAATGCATGACTGGTAATGGTCTCTTCTGCTTAAATATCCTCTATTCTCATCCATGAAATGGCATGTCCTTTATAGTGCTTATGAAAGTGTTGACCCCTTTTGTGGTCCCTTGAGCTAGCTTTCCCGGCAGCCAATTGGTGATGCTCTCTCCATATACTACTTGAGATGATAGCTCCTCTTTTGTGCAGATGACCACACTCCAAGCCTAGCTCAAAGCACAGCTCCCACTATTGTGGACTTGTCTTTGTTCTCTTCTGTCTCCTAAAAGGTCCAGAGTCAGATAGTCAGTGTCCTCCTCTAATGCTAATACCACTTTCTTAGCACCTGGACCTTTCAGGGAGGGGTTACCCTGAGCCCTTGATCCATCTGGAACCCATCTTACTACTGAACAGAGGTTACTGAATATTACTGAATAGAGGTTCTATTGATGTCTCTGAAGCCTGGCCCTACAAGTCAAGAAGATCAAGGCGCCTACCAATGAGCTTTCTTAGCCCCGCCCCTCCTTTAGCTACAGTGGCATCTTCATCACTGGGAACAGAGGTGCTTTATTTACCACATATACTTCTTCAATATCAGAGTGCTCCCCGGTCTTTCTTCACTAGTTGTTTTAGAAAAGCCCAACTCAGTAGCAGTCAGTGGCTCTTTTAATGTCCCCTATTTTCGTATGTTGGCAATTCCACTGTTAACTTAATTCTTTTTTTTTCTTTTAGCAACTCAATCAGACACAAAGAAAAGAAGTGTTTCAGAACAGAAATTGTTTTATGAACCTGTCAAAATAAAATGTAATTGAAATTTTATTATTACAAGTTAGTAATTAGTGGGCATAATAGATTTGGTAATGAGGTCTTCTACTAACAATGCAGCAAACAATGCAGCAAAGGCCTCTAGCCTCTTCCATCAAATGATGGGTTGGGGTCAATGCTAACCAATGATCACACCCTGGCATCCTCTGATTACTTGATTGGTGCCCCTCTTCCCATATTCTCTTGAGCAGGGTGGGTGTGCCACTTTCCCCAGTAGACAATTCTCCAAGCCCAGTTTGAAACAGTGACTTTCTGAAAGCCTGTGTGTCTGCTGGTCCTTCTGTAGTTGCCACCCCTTGCCGTTCAACTCTGTTTCCCAGGGAGGGTTTACCCCCATCTCTTTTTGTTCCACCTGGAAACCCCCCTTAAGTTGCTGACAGAGGGTCTGCTGATGTTTTGGAAGCCTGTGACAATATGAACCTAGCAACAACCCAGACCTCTGCTGATATGAGACCTCAAGTGACAAAGCCATGTCACTGAAAATAAAAATATGTCACATGTATTTCAACAGCAACAGAGTTTCCCTGGTCTTTTTTGAAAAGTCCAACAGTAGCAGTCTGACACCTTTTTAATATTTTCTATTTTATCATTTTGTCATTTTGACTGTAAATATTTAATGTCTTTTTGATTTTGTTTAAGCAGCTCCACAAAATGTAAAGAAAACAAGTTTCGATGATGAGGAATCATTTTTACAACTCATGGAAGCAATAAGTAATTGAATTTTTTATTCTTTTAAATTAACAAATGTGTGGGAATACTGTATTTGGTAAAGATCTCTTCTGCATAATACAAAAACATCCTCTCTCTAATTCAGTTGCATGGTTCAATTTGTGCCATGCCTTTGAACAGCATCACTGTCCTTATCGCCTCCTGGATGAGAAGCCCTAAGCCTCAGTTGCTGTTGCTCTCTCCACACGCCCCTCAACAGACCAGACCATTCTTTGCAGCTCACAGCTCTCCAACCCCAGTTCACAATGGTGGCTTTCCCAAGCCCCTGTCTCTTAACATATCTCTGTACCTTCCTATTCCTAATAAAATCCAGAGGCAGGTCTTCACTCTATGCCTCTGGGGCTGCCACCCACCAAGTTGCTCCATTGCTATGTCTACAGAGAAGAGGGGTAGCCTCTACGTCCTTTGTTCCTTTTGCATAACTATCCTTCCTTAGTACTAAATGAAGGATCTACTGAAGTCTTTGAAGCCTCTGGCTCTATGAGACTAAGAAGGACCAAGAGCCCTGCTAATGTGCTTTCTGGATCTTGTAATTCCTTTGACTTTGAGTTTTTAGACATATGGTAGCAAGTCATATCACTGGCAGCAAAAATCCTTTATATACATATATTTCTGAAACTGTGTACTATTCTCTATTCTTATTTCCCTGGTCTTATTCTAAAAACTTGAATAGCAATCAGTTGCCATTTTTAATATTTGTTATTTTGTACTTGCCGTGACCATTAAAAATGAATCTCTCTCTCTCTCTTTAAAGCACCTCGACAATATGTAAAGAAAACAAGTTTCGCTGACCATAAATCATCTCAAGAATCTCTGGAATCCAGACGTAATTGAAAATTTTATGGTTTGAAATTAATTTGCAGCAATACTGGATTTAGTGATGATGTCCTCTGTGCATTACACAGGATGGCGTTGTAATTCTGACATTTCTGCCCACGTTGACTGTGGAACACGCACAGGACCAGTACTATGTGTTACATGTAGTCTTGCTTTTTGTTGCTGCATTAGCCACCAAGTTTCCTAACAATAGACCACTAGATTCTATCATTGTTGGAGTCTCCCTAAATGCCTCAGAGGCATGTCTTTTGTTTTCACTCAACTAGATGTGTATCAGCTGCACTGATACAGGAAGTTACTCTAGCCACAGATTCCCAGACTCCTTCACATCCCACTAAATTTCAACAGGATATCCATATGCTCCACATGCACATTAAAGTTTAGGCAAAACTGGATTCCATGTTCCCATGGAAGCAGAATAGTGTGTTTGGATGAAATATCCTCTGCCTTTCCTGGTCTCCAGAGGATGTCCTTATCACCACTCTGAATGTCTTTGACCTCTTCAAATAGAGAGTTAAAGGCTGTTATCAGCTCATGATTTATGCGCTTATCCCTAGTTTGAGCAGAGCCTTCTAATTCTCTTTTCTACACCCTGACAATTGTGCTTAGATTCTGCATATTATTCGAGGTACACCACCTTCATAGTGGCTCCTAGGAAGCTCCCTAGTTAGAGTCTTAGTTTTCTAAACATAGCTATACCACAGGGGAACCAAGAATGGTATAGGAAGTAAAATTCTAGAAAGATTGCCTTGTGCTCAGCCACACTCTATAGCCAGGTTGTTGTGCTGTGCCTTGGGTAACAAGGAGTCAAGGGTAGAGGTGACCTAAGAAACCTCCTTCCAGAGTCTTAAACAGTGCAGCAGTGGTCCTTCTTGTCTGCTCTCCATATTAACCAAGGTTCAGAATAAGCCATGCGTGAAGCCAAACTGATACCTTTGCTCTCCCCTTTCTCATCACCCTTCCATCTTCCCACCACTTCTGTGTTGTTAATGGAGTGACATTTCACCAGTAATTGTCCCTAAGTAATATCTCCCATCTTTTCTGCCCAAGATAACTCTTAACGGTGAACAAACATATCTCCAGTACACTGCATGTTAGTTAGATTTCTGATTCTATGACAAACTACCGGAGAGAAGTCACTTAAAAAGAGAACAGAATTATTTTATATAAGAAAATCAACTGTCAAAAGAAAGATTTAGACTGGCTCATGTCTTTAGAGGCTGCCATTCATGAACATTTGGAGCTATTTGTTTGAGCTTGTGGCAGGGTACTACAACATGGTGGATGGGGAGGGGGACCTTGCTTACCTCATACAAGACAGGGAGTAAAGACAGGGAATGGGGGCAAGCATTTAAATATATCCATCGAGGACATGCTTCCTGTGACCTAATTTCCTCTAGCTCATTCCCATCTCATATAGTCTGCACGACTATATGCACTTTTTTGAAGTCAATTTAATAGAGCCAAACCACAGGGCTGGAAGGATGACTTAGCTGTTAAGAGTACTTACTGTTCTTTCAGGGGACTTGTGTTATTTCCCAGCACCCACATGGCAACTCACAAGCATCTGTAATTCCAGTTCAAGAGGACTCAACATCCTTCCAGGCCTTTTGCAGGCACTGAGTATGGTGCACTTAGATACATGCAGCAAACCACTTATACACATAAATAAAATATTTTAACTAAATCATCTGAACAGCAGTACCATATGAGAATTTTCTGAGCCAAGCAGTCCTTACTGCTACATGAAGAAGACAAAATTTAGGGTAATTCCAAAGATACTTGTGTACCTTAAAAGGTATCACTACTGTCTTCCTATTTGGGGTAACAGGTGCTGAAGGTTATCTTGGTATTTATAATGACTTTTCTTGTGTCACAAATTCTAATTGTGCTAACCCATACTCTACCTCCAAACAGTGTGTGTGTGTTTGTGTGTGTGTGTGTATCTCCAAATCTTCATATTAAAGCATACTCAATGTAAGAAAATGAAAACTATAGACAATATACAGTAAATCATTCAGTAACCTCATAAAATGACCAAAAGCATAAGCAGATTTTATGAAGAAAACATATAGATGACAAATAAGCATGTGAATATTGTTTAACATATTTAGTCATTAAAAATTCAAATTACACAATGAGATCATTACATACTCAGTAAAATGGTAAAATTTAAATAACATTAAATGGGACTGGCAAGACAGTGCTTGCCACCTCAATATGAAAGCTTGCTGACTGGAGTTCTAGCCCCAGGACCCACAGGAAGGTGGAAGGAGAGGAAGAACTACATAAAGCTGTTGTCCTCTGCATTCTGTACACATCCCATAGCACATGAACACATAGAAACACCATACACACAATAACAATGAATGAGATGAAGCTTAAACATTATCATATGAAGTTATTTGCAATTACCGAAACAACTCAAGTTCCCTTATACTAACTCCTAGTCGGAATATAAGATGGTACCACCACCATGGAAAAGAGTTTGGCAAGTTAACTTAAATCTACCACATGATGTAAGAGTAGCCATTCAGCTCTAGGTATACTCCTCAAAAAATCAAAACTGTGTTCATAACAGCATTTTTTTTCCTAACTGGAAGCAATCAAAATGCCCTTTAACAAGTAAGTGGATAAACTGTGGGACATATATAAAATAGTTTACTTCTCAGTAATAAAGTGGAATGAACTATCAACACAGGAATAAATATTGATGAATTTCCAGTAATAGTGCTAAATCAAACCAAAAAAGTGTATCCTGTCTTACTTTCCTATATAAAACTTTAGAAATGGAAAAGAATTTCTAGTGACAGAAGGATCAGGCTGAGAGACGTATGAGTTACAGCAGCATAAGAAAACTTTTCGTTGTGATGGAAGCACTTGTTGGTTCTGATGATTATTTCCTGAGTTTAATATATCAAGACCGAAGAAATTGCATATCCTAATTATATGCAGTTTATTCTACTTCAATTATAGTTCAATGAACTTTCAAAAGTATATAATTTTCTTTTGGTCTCCTTCAGGATCAAGCCAGCAGTCTCAAAGTAATATCAAGGTTTTTATTAAGACATCAACTACTTTGCCACCCCAACTGAGGGACGTACAAAATCCAGGAGAGCAAAAGGTAGAAAGTTGTGTCGCATGTTTCGCTTTGTTGGCTGATGTAGCTAGCTTTGGGTTGTATAGGGTAGCCCATTCCTTAGCTTGATACTGTCCAGTCAGAGAATATGGAGTCCTAGGCATATATTACCCTCTCCATGACAAGGTAAACTGAGTCAGTCTCATGCTTAGTGTACCATGAACTTTAGCAGAAATGATCTTAAACATTGGATGTTGGTGATGATCACGAACATAGTGATAATGACAAAGACAATAGCTAATGTTTACTGAGAGTCTACTGTGGACCAGGTCCTGGCCTAAACAAGAAGGAAGGAAAAGGGTAAGTTATATAGCAAGATGGAAGACAGTTACCAACTAGGGGTAAAGCATGCATAAACAAAAACCTTACAATATAGGAAAAGATTTTATTTGTACAAAATTCAGTGGGAGTGCAGAAGGTATAGAGAGCAGTCCTGCCTTGAGAGGTCCAAAGGGAGGTCACTAAAGAAAGGTTTAGTTGATTTAAACCTTGAAATATAAGTAGGGATGGAAGGAGACACTGAAGCAATATTGCAGACTGAGTGAAAGTATGGGCGCCAAGGAGATGGACATGAGCCTGGAAAAGTAGATTGAAGGCAGAATCTTGCAGAAGTACAAATTTGTCCTCTCAGTAATGGATACATTGAAACTTTTTGGTTGGAATGTGGGAGGAAAAGAACTATTTGAATTCTAAAATGATAACCTACCTGAAGTTTTGGAAAGGATGATGGAGAATAAGGGAAAGTTATTCCTAAGTCTTCTGGGACAGTTGGGATAACAGTGTAGAACACAGGACCTGGGGAGGTAGTTCAGTGGCAGAGTGCTTCCCTAGCACGTAAAAGGACATGTGTTCAGTCACTAAGACTGAAAAATGAAAACAGTGTGAGGGCCCTAACTAAGGCAATGGCAAGGAGGTTAAACTAGAGGCTACAGAGTCAAGGAATCTCAGAGTTTGTTTCAGAACCTGGCCACTGAATAAATGGACAATTTCTGAGGTAGATGAGGAAGGTGATGATGATGAGTTTCCCAAATGCTCCCTATCCAAGTGCTCAGGCTTACCCCCTCATCAGAACTCACTGTATTTGTTTGTTCTAGTAGCTGCACTTCTTGAGGTCAGAAATAGCCAATTTTTGTTCTAAGAAATTTGCTCAATAAACACTTATATTGCATTGAATTAGCCTCTTCTGAAACACAGGGAACAGCTCTTAAGTTTTTGGCATTGAGTACTGGCCATGTGTTTAGTCAAAATATAAAATACAGAAGAGAAACAAGTTTGGAAAGATGAGGTGTTCAGATACATAGGACATTGTTTTGAACTAGTTAGGTGTAGGTACCTGTGTGAAGCACAAGACAAACTCTGACATTATGTATTAGTATTGAGAACAGTGCAAAGGAAAGAGATGGGGATCAAAGGGAGGGTACTGTGTTAGATTACTGTAGAGTAGGTTAACAGCCACTTTTAGAAACGTAATCGATGTATTTCCCTCTTAATGTTATACCATACAGTACGATAAAGAAAGAAAGACGTCGCATCATTCATATGACAGAGGTAAGAAAATGAACAGTATTCATGGGTTTTTTTTTCGGTTGAATTGTAAAGTTTGTGCTTTCTTTGCTTACAAGAAGCTTTAAATTCAGTGGTGTTAGTGTCACTCTTACACTTCTGGACAATGCCTAGGTGAATGGGCCCTTTGGGATTTGTAAAGTATAATGAAATTAGGGGCTTTGCCATATCCGTCTTACATATTCCTCACATATTATACTGTGGTCTCGGAGCTTTGATGAAGAAAAATCTCCCAAGAAGGTACCTACCCTATACTGCTATACTTTTCTTATAAACATACACAAATGCAGCCTATCTTCTATCTCCCAAGGGCTGGACTATAGGTTAGGCAAGCCTCTGTTAGTTTCTATAAAATTTTCCCAAGCATACATATTACACACGCATGCACACACACACACACACACACACACACACACACACACACACCTCTATGAAGAACACTAGGATATCACAACCTGGGTGGTTATTCAAGTCCTAAAACATACTGTGCACAAAGTCAAATGTATCACCTTCCAGTGAACCAACATCCTGTTTCTCTATTCCTTCTGTTCCTGTTCTTGTCCAGGCATAAAAGCTAACACTTTTTTTTAAACTCTATTGCTTATATTTTACATTCTAAATTTTCTTTATTCTGATCTTCTTCTTAAACTCTCACAACCCCATTTCCTTTCTGTTTGCGTCACTCTGCTCTTCACACTTGCAATAACTAGCCCCCTAAGATTACGGCAATGGTGAGCCAGTGAAATTTAATGGAAAGAAGAATTTTAAAAGCCTTGGAGTCATTCTATCTTGGGAGGTTCTGCCATATCTTGTATAAATAATACCTCCTTATATCTGTTAGTAGTCTAGTCTACTAGTAATATAGATTCCCAGCAAGGAGGACTGTATGATATTTCCATATTCAATGGTATTTCTTCTTTACCCTAGGAGTAAAAAAAGTCTCAATTCCTGCTCCATCTCACTCTATGCAAGCAACAAATGTTTCCAGACAATCCCTTCATGATATGGCAAAGCAAGAGGGGGATATTCCTTTTCAAAACACACATAAAAAGAGCAAGTGATTTATGAAATTTTGATCAAGATTGATGTAAAAAATTTCATACATTAAATGACAATTTAAAAAAAATCACTATTCCTTGACCTTGAAGATTCTAGAAAATATTAAAGTGTGAATTCCAGTAACTGTGATGGGGTACTTCTGCATACTGACACTCATTTCTACTGGTTGTATTTCTGTAGCCAAACTGAACATGCGTGGAATACCACTGACAGTCAGCAAGCTGACAAATGCAGCAAGCCTTGGGTTTTAAATTTGTTGGACAAATCTGAATTTGGACACTGTATTTGCCTGTTTTTCTTTTGGTTGTACTGGAGATTGACTTGGTCTTGTGTACACTAGGAAAGCATTGGCCTACACACCACTATTTTACTTTTTTATTTTGACTTACAGTATTATTAAGTTGTTCAGGATGGCCTCAAATGAATTTGACTCAGGCAGGCTCAGCTTTGCTCAAGTAGCTGGAATTACAAGCCTGGCCTCCCACCCTCAACTCATCTTGCCAGGAATAGTGATCACTATTAAGATTTTTACTTTCTTTTTTATAATTTATTTAATTTTAAGTACATTGGTATGGTGGTGGTAGATTCCTGATTCAAACTGAGTTACAGACAGTTGTGAGCTGCCATGTGGGTGCTGGGAGTGTTTGAACCCGGGTCCTCTGCAAAGGCAGCCAGTGCCCTTAACCATTGAGCCGTCTCTCCAGCCCCCACTATTAAGATTTTTACTCTTAATAATTATCAGGTTATCAGGCTCCTCACTAGTGAACTGCAAAACATTTAAGGTGCATGCTGTGCCCTCCATAGGAAACATCCAATTAACTGTGAATTACTTCTCTTCTGCTGCTGACAGAGTGCAGGGACAGCCACATTGTCTCATCTGTCCCCTTTGGCACTGGTACTCAGCCATCTTTGGAAAGTTAGCAGCAAATACAATGAAACCTCTGGCTTCAACATAGATTGCCTCTAGTGCAGTGGTTCTCAACCTTCCTAATACTACGACCCTTTAATGCAGTTGCTCATGTTGTGGTGATCCTCAACCTTAAAACTACTTCATTGCTAAATTGGAACTGTAATTGTATTTTGCTATTTACATTATGAATCAGGATGAGAACCACTGCTGTAGGAGATGCCAACTGCTCTGACAGCAGTCAAATCTATATCAGATCTAAGGTTCCATCAGCGCTGTATTAACAGCTTCTGCTGCTCTAAAAAGCCAACATGTTTTGAGAGCAGTATTATCAAGATGGAAACTTTCTTATGTCCTCCTAAATGAATTCTGCATAACTGGGGTAGAAGTAGTCTTGAGCGTGCTAGGCAAGCATGGTGCCAGTATCGCCAGTCACAACTAATTCACTTTATAACATTAATGAATTTCATTTACCTTTTAATTCTCCAAAAAATATACATATAGCATAGACCAAATAAGACATGGTTTTATATACACATTTACATACAAACACATTTCAAATTAGTTCTTAAATTTTGGGGGTTTTAATATGAGCAGCAGCCAGTGTTCAAGTCCTTTGAATGCTGCTGTAGGGGGACTTTTATTTCATTGTTTATATTTTTGACATATATATCTGACAAACAGTAGTTTGATTTTTAAAAAGAGATCAATAAATAAAGCACTTAAACATGGGTCATGTAAACGTTAGCAATATTTATTAAATAAATCCTGTGACCTATTCAATCATATATTTATTGAGTTTCTGCTATACATACCAGACTGGCTAATGAACATTCAAAGAAGCAAAGCCATGATTCTGACCATTGTATTTTATAGTTTAGTGGAGAAGTCATGTCAGTAATCACAGCCCCATATGATCAATGCATAGCAGAAGTAGATAAACATATAATACAATGGAAATGTACAGAAGCTACAGAGGTTTTTAATACAAGAAGCCACAGTTGAGCTGACAGACAAAGGGTTTGCTTTTCCAAGCAAACAAAGGAATGATGGGGACGGAGCCTTCTAGCAAATAGGAATATGTTTGCCAGGTAACAACATTAGAGTACAGTATATTTTGTATAAACCAAGTATTTCAATATTGCCCTAGCTAAAACTCAAGAAAATCACAGAAGATGAAGTGTGACTGGTAGGTAAGGACTGAATCACTAAGATTTGGATAAGATACGTCAAGCATCTACAGACAAAATCTTCAGCAAATGCACAATTTGGTTGTAATTTGCCCTTGTGAAAGAGAGAAATAGAATTAGAAGAAAAAGACTGGAGTCAAATAATAAATATTAAGACAGCATTTATGGAATGTATACTGTACACCAGGTACTATCCTAATTCGTAGATGTTCTTATTTAACCCTCCCAATAATTTAATGAAGTTGTTACTATTTTTTATCCACCAGTCTTCATACAAAGTAAGTCTCAATATGGTAAATTATCTGCTTCTCATGAAAAGGAGGCTATTACATAGACAATGTGAGAAATGTATCCTGAACAAGGAAGGCACAGTGAGCATGTGTATGCATGCATACATACATACATACACACACACACACACACACACACACACACACACACACACACCTCATACTTGCAGAGAAACACAAAGTACATGTAATTTAAATAAGACATTCAAAATAGATCATTTTGTAGTGACACTGGGATGTGTCTCGACTTGCATATACTGGCTTCATGTGATCCTATTTCTTTGGATGTAAACCTTGCTCAACCTAGATGTAGTAGGGAGGACCTTGGACATTCCACAGGGCGGGGTGCATGGCACTCCCTTAGGGTTGGATGGGTGGGGCGGGAGGGTCTGTGGAGGGAGGGGGAGGGGAGTGGGAGGAGGGGAGGGAGTAGGAATTTGGATTGGTATTTTTTAAGTAGTAAAAAAGGAAAAAAATAAAATAAAAACACTATGATATTTGGACATCTAAAAAAACAAAATAGATCATTTTGATTCTTTTGTGCTGCTGGGTTTTTGAGCCCAGGGCCTTGCACAGTCTACATAAATGCTCCTAAGCTACACTTCCAGCCCTGATCACAACTTACTGCTTCTTCACAGTATACTTTGCACTTACTGGGAGAAAAATACCAAAATGTATTAAGTATGAGTTGGGCTCCAATCAATAATACTTTTGTTACTCAAAAATCCTGTTTAAGGCTTGGATTTACTCAGATCTGTGTATAATTGACATTTACTATCCCAGGATTCCCATGAACATTATCTCAGTGAGTATTCACTTTAATATCAATAACCATAAGTATTTTATAAAATTTACTTGTGGATTTAGATGATGGGAAACTGTGTTCAATTGTGTTTGAATGGGAAGGAATTAATGATATTCAAATAGATGAAAAAACACATAAAGCATTCACTCAGCAAATGTTACATTACTGAATTTGATCTATGTGTCAGACACTGTAAAGTAGTAACTACAATATAGAACCGTATGTCCTATACCAGGAAGATGTACAGGGTTCTTCGGAAGCACTCACAGAAGACACATTGGCATGTTTCAAGAAAGTTCTCTGGAAAAGATGGTATGAGCTGAACAAATCCTGAAAGGGTAAGAGGTTCAAAAGGGACACTAGAGTTCCAAATAAGGGAAATGTTGTGGGGACAAACCTTGGGTAAGATAGAAAAGGCTTCTCCAGGAGTCTTTGGAGGACCAAAATAGAGCAATTAAACCAGGAAATTGTCTATGAACAACATAATAGGTTAGGTTATTTGTTGATTACATAGGAATATGGTTGAGAGAAGATTTTACTCATTCTTCATTCATAGTGTTTACTTCCATGTAGTGGCACTACCATCTCTTGTAACCTCTCAGGTAAGCTAAAAGAGTAAATGAAGTAGGCAAAGTTAGTCATTCCTATTCTTCCATCTATTTCTGTGCTCCCTTTTTTTTCATTTCATTTTTTAAAATTAATTAATTAATTAATTAATTTTTTGTTAAAAGCAAAATTTACATTTACTCCACTTGTTCCCAGCCCTCCCGCTCCCCCACTACCCCACCGCCCTTCCCCTGCTTCCTTAAGAT
>JAQHUG010000060.1:7751856-7762128 GCA_028555095.1 Dicrostonyx torquatus | reverse complement strand
TTAGAAAACAGAAATGTTGAGTGAAACAGCACTATGTCCATTAGACAGGAAAATCAGCTTGAATGATCTATTGTTTGCACTGAACTATTGTTACATACAAGTGATGAGATCAACTAATTGACCTTCACATAGTATTCTTAACTCTTATGAAGCCAACAGTTATTTTATGTTGGAAAAAATAATGGACTCATAGTGAAAAGTGACAGTAAAATTACCTCTGCTACTTCACTTGAATCTACCCCCTTCATTAATATTAAACAACAATTATCAACATCAAAAAAAAATTATGTACACCTCGGCCTAGATTGAATATCAAAGAAATATCAAATAAAATATAGGTGAACTATTATATAGTCCATATTAACAAAGTTAGAAATGTTTGTTACTTCCAAACAAAAAATATTTCCATTATTATGATGGTTTATATTGGTTGTCAACTGGAGAAGATCTAGACTCACCCTGGAAACAAGATTCTGGGCATGTCTCTGAAAGTTTATCTACACTATCTTGACTGAGGTGGAAGACCCACTCCAACTCTGGGAACCACTATAGGTTGGGTCTCTGACTGCATAAAAAAAAAGATATTTGGTGTAGCATGAACATTCAACCGTCTGTGCTTCCTGAGTATGAATATAATATGATCAGCCACTTCCTATTGTTCTGTCATGCCTTCCCTGTCATGATGGACTTTATTCATTAGAACTATAAGCCAAAATAAATCCTTCCTTTCATAAGCTTTGTGAGGTATTTTGTTATAGTCATGAGATAAGTAACTAATAGAGTTACCAATTTCAAAGTTTCAGTGACTACATCAGGGTACTACTGCCTTGATCGAACCATGCTTATCAAAAAAGTTTTGTGTTTTCATAATCAATCCTTTTGCCTTTTGGATAAAAGACTTCAACATCTCAGATGACTAACTTTAAATTAAATGTGTATTGAGTGGGACGTGGTAGCCCATGCCTTTAATCCCAGCACTCAAGAGGCAAAGGCAGGTGGATCTCTGAGTTTGAAATCAGCCTAGTCTGCAGGGCAAGTTCCAGGACATCTAGAACAACACAAAGAAACACTGTCTCAAAAAGCCAAGAAAAAAGAAAAAGAAAAAAGTGTGAATCCAACACAAATAAAACTAAGCATATTTTACAGAGAATGAACATTTATGTTTAAGAAACAAAAAGTTCATTACTAGGGCTTTAAGAATTGGATCAGAGGTTAATAGCATTTGTTCTTCCAGAGGACCAGGCAGGCACCCACATACAGTCTCACAATTCCAGTTCTGAGGGATTTGATGCCCTCTTCTGGCCACTGTGGGCACTGCAGACACAAAACAATTGCCCATCTAATTTATGGAAAACAGATGAATATAAATCTCTGCTTCATCTATAGGTCCACACAAATTGATGCCAACAGTTTCTGATGTTATGCTTTATTTTCTTTTAAGAAAAGTTTGTGGCTATCAGACAGAGTTACTAAAGTCAGGAGAATCAACAGCATCTTTTTTTCTTTTCTTTCTTTTTTAATACTTTATAAACAATACCAAACAAAACTCCCACTTCCTCCCCTCCTCCCACTTCCCTCCCACTCCCCAACACACCTTCCTCCCTCCCCCTCCAGTCCTGAGAGACAGCAAGATACCCTGCCCTGTGGGAAGTCCAAGGCCCTCCCCCCTACATCCAGGCTTAGGAAAGTGTGCATCCACAGTACCCACTCACACTAAGCTACAATGCCTGTTCGGGTTTCTGCCTCCACTGTTGCTGCTGCTGCTCACTCCTGCCCTGAGTGCCTCATAGCCCAGCCCCTGTAACTGTCATAGCAAATTTACTAAGACACCTAGAAAGTTGCAAGAAAAATCTTTACCACATTAAGAATGGGAAATAGCACAATGTAGGGAGTTAAAACCTTTTATATGCCACAATGGATGGCTTGAAAATGGAATGGAATAAAAGAAGGAACAGACTTGGCTGGGATTGACATAATGCCAATTGTAATTACTATGAGTTTGGTAATTCATATTTTATCTTTAAAAAGTTATTTGAGTAACTGTACCAAATATGAAATTTTGACAGGTAAGATACAAGCCTTAGAAAGACTTATTAATGATAAGATACAAGCCTTAGAACGACCTACTCACTAAAATAAGAAAAATACTCAGACACAGACAGAGGAATTTAGACAAGAACCTACCACACCACTGGACGATGATACTGAAGAGGGGTGACCCAATGTTATTAGAGAACCAACATTCGCTTATCCAGTTACTATGGAAGAACAAACAGGGAGCCCTGAAGTTATGCAGAAGTTAAATGAAATCCTACAGATATATTAGATTTGAGGAGATTCAAGGAAGTGGACAGTTTATATGCTATGCATTCATCCTATGTGAAGCAGATGTTAAATTCATGGCCAACTCAGAATAGAACTATTAACCCCCCAATACTGAAAAGATTTAGCTACAGCAATATTGGAAGCTTGTCCTCAGCTACAATAGTGAACATGTTAGAGGAAGCTAGGGATCATACAACAATGAAATGGAGGTAGAGGCATTAATATTTCCCAAGATCAGCTTCTCCATGAAGGGCAATGTGCTGAATTGCAAAGACAGTATTATTGGACAATCACACCTTGGTCCTATGTTGTTTAATGACCTTAAATACTTGGGAAAAGGTGAAAGAATCAGGAAAGAAGTCTGAGTCACTTACTAATTTTATACAAGATCCAAAAGAAGGCTTCACTAATATGGGAAGTCCTTTTGTATATATATATGGCTTTTATTGGTTAATGAATAAGATGCTGTTTTATCCTGTGATAGGGCAGAATAGAGTTAGGCAGGGACAAATAAACTGAATGGTGGGAGAAAGTAGGCAGAGTCAGGGAGACACCATATAGCCACCAGAGGAGAAAGATGCAAGCTGCCATCCAGAACTTTGCCAGTAGGCCACAAGTCTCATGGTAAAATATAAAATAATAGAAATGGATTAATTTAAGATGTAAGAGCTAGCTACAAATATTCTTAAGCTATTGGGCAAAGAATATTATAAATAATACAGTTTCTGTGTGGTTATTTTAGGTCTGAGTGTCCAGGGATAAATAAACAGCCTCCACCAAAAGAATCGGCACCAATGCAGGTAACAATATTCACATAAAACCTAAAAGAGCTTGAAAAGGAATTCTAGACACACACACAAAAATAGTTTAGAGCAGCTAGGCTCTGTTTACTGGTGGCAAGCAGATATGCAGCTCCTTTAAGAGGTTTCCTGACTCAGCTTTGGTGGCAAGAACTGCATGGTTTCTTTAAGGGAAGGCTTCGTGGTTTGTGTTAGTTGCACGAACACTTCTGGTTCTTTCAGGAGGCCGAGCATTTGAATGAGGTTTATGAGCAGAGTGCTACAACTTGCTTACTGGCAAATGAAACATAGACCCACTATATTCCTGAAATGGTGCAGTATGCATGGCTCACAGAGGCAATGAGCATGCCTCCGCCATGTTTATCTAGGCTCAACCAACAGGCAGAGCCATGGAGTTGGTCCTAGCCATGCCAGCTTAGCATTTGGTGAAAAAAAGGAAGTCTTCTTGGTCAGAAAGTAATTAAAGATACCCATGTAATAAAGACAAATTGATATGAAAAAGACCTCTAAATGGGTCACAGTGTTTGATAAATGTACATAGGCTTGAGAGAGAGGAAAAAGAGTATGGAAAATTATAAAAATCAGTAGTCTTTAAAGAGACAGTAAAAGTAATATAAAATAGTACAGACAGTCATAGATTAAAGGAGTAGAGAAAAATAAGCCACATAAAGATGGAAAATGCACAGAGAGCCTAGATTATGTTTATCATTGTGTTTTATTTACATTTTTGACTGTGAATGAGCTAAGTACAGAGACACATTTCACTGTATGGACTGTTAAGTTAAATCAACATATATATTTTAAAGGTGATTTGACTTCAGAGTCTAAAGATATGTGCTTTGGAAAAGAGGTTCTACTGTTGTTTCCAAAGAGAATGAGACCCTGTGGATTCCTTCCAGACTAATGTGGTTTGATTGAACAAGACCTCCTGAAAGGTCTCCATATACCCCAAAATTACTTTGCCCATCAAAAAGTAAGAAGCAGACTCGAGAGAAATATGCCCAAAATCCCAAATATAGTTTATAAATGTTTGTTTACATTTAAGGGGGATATAATATAGAGATGAATATTTTGCATTGGTATGGATATTAGTCTATTGATACAAATTTAAGACCAATTTTGTTATATGCATTTCTGCTCTTGATTAAGGTATTGTGTTTGTGTAACTCATTTAAAAATGTAATGTATAAATAAGAAATACAGGTTAATAGATAATCATCTATAATAGTCAAGCTTGTAGTTGTGTTAGTTAGGATTTCTAGATATACAGAGATATATTTCAAATGGATAGGTATACTGGAAACCCTTCAAAGACTTACATAATATAGCATTTAAAATGTTTTAAGAACCTAAACTTTTCATGAAAATTAGATACATCTGCTCCTGACAGAAACAATCTACTTCAAGAGAATGATGGGCATTGAAGAGATTCTTTTTTTATTTATTATGTATACAATATTCTGTGTGTATGCCTGCATGCCAGAAGAGGGCACCAGACCCCATTACAGATGGTTGTGAGCCACCATGTGATTGCTGGGNGCAGTCAAAAGGGTGGGCTTCTGTGCTCCACAAAGCCTTGTGGCTTTGTATGCACACCCTTTTCCCTCATGGCCCCAGCCCAGGAACAGGCTGAGTTCCTTTTGGGAACCGAGTATCCCTCCTCTGATGAGGACAGATGCTTGGAAGTGAGCTAAGGTGTACTAAGCAGAAAAGCCAATAGGTGGGAGAAGCTGCCTTAATGGCCCGAAGGTTTGGGGGATGGGCGAGTATCCTTAGTCCCCTCTGGGGCCAGACACCTAGGCAGCTGGGCTGGGACCCACTTACCCTCCAGGTCGAATGGCTGGATCAGGAGCGCTCTCCAAGGGCCCGCTGCTCCCAAGAGCTTGTTCTTTAAGAAAATCAGCCAGACAGACAAACTCTTAATTAACAAATTAACCAAAAAACAGAGAACATTGAAATTAACAAAATCAGAAATGAAAAGGGGACATAAAAACAGACATTGAGTAAATCCAAAGAATCATTAGGTCATTCTTCAAAAACCTGTACTTCACAAAATTGAAAAATGTAAAAAAATGGACAATTTTCTAGATAGGTAACACATACCAAAATTAAATAAAAAAACAGGCAATTTAAACAGATATATAGCCCCTTAGAAAATAGAAGAAGTCATCAAAAGTCTCCCAACAAAAATTAAAAAACAGGGCTGGGTAGTTTCAGTGCATATTTCTACAAGACCATCAAAGAAGAGCTAAAACCTGTACTCCTCAAATTGTTCTATACAATAGAAACAGAAGGAACACTGCCAAACTCTTTTTATGAGGCTACAGTTTCCCTGATACCCAAAACACACAAAGACATTACTAAGAAAGGAATTACAGACCAACCTCACTCATGAACATTGATGCAAACTCAATAAAATACTAGCAAACCAAATCCAAGTATACATCAAAAAATTCATCCACTATGATCAAATTGGCTCCATCTCAGAGATGGTTCAACTTACGAAAGTCTGACAATATCATCCACCATAACTGAAAGAATAAATATGATCATCTCATTAAATGCTGAAATAGCCAGATTTTCTTAAATTATCCCATCTGCCTTTTGCCTCCTGGATTTTACATTTCTCTACTTCTGTGTATCTTTTCTTTCCTTCTTATTCTGCCTCTGGCTGTTTGTGTGAGTGGCTGGTCCCCAGCATCTCCCTCTCCTCCTTTTCTCACTCCTTGATTATGTCTTCCCAGATTTCTCCTCCTATTTATTCTCTTTGCCTGCCAGCCCTGCCAATACTTTCTCCTGTCTAGCTATTGGCCATTCTGCTCTTATTAGACCAATCAAGTGTTCGAGGAAAAGTAACACAGCTTTACAGAGTTATAGCATAAAAGAATGCAACACCTATTTGCATCATTAAACAAATATTCCATAGTATAAATGAATATAGCACATTTTCAACTAATATTCCACAACATTTCCTCATTTTGTCTAAATATAAAATAAAAAGGTTTAACTTAAACATAGTAAAACTACATACAAAAAAAGTTATCAAGAATTACATTTACAATATTCAGTCCATTTTTGTTTAGTAAATTCAGAGAAAATACTCCATTATCTATCCTAGTGATTCCAAAGTTTTATACCTACTTTATTTTCTATCATAACTAAGGAAAATTATAACTCTTAACTATTTGGTTTTTACCTCCATCAAAGACCCCAGAAGGATATAATATTACCTAACAACAGAGACATCTGGCTGCCTGGACAGTCACCGAAAGTTCCTCTGTAATGTTGGGCCATCCATCTTCAGCCTATAGGCCTAGAATATCTGTCAGATATTACAGTGAAGCAGGAAATTTGAAGGACTGACCTACCTTGTATTTGCAAAATTCATCAGTTTTGTTCCTCTGTGTCTCGCAAAATATCTGGCAGACTCTTTTATGAAGCAGGAACTTTGAAGGACTCTTCTATCTTGTTTTGGCAAAGTTCACCAGTCACTTTCCTGTGGGTCCTGCATATCTAGTCAGCACAGCACACTGTCAAGACTCAAGGCAAAAACAGTTTCTTACCCAAATTGCTGGCCTTGCCACATTAAAAGCAAACTCCATATGGAATTTCTTCAATGCCCATCATTCTTTTATGAAGTAAATTAGTTCTGCCAGTAGCAGATGTGCCTCATTGTCAAGAAAAATCTTAAGTTATTAAATATCTTAAATGTTGTATTCTCTAAGTATTTGAAAATCATCTATCTGTCTAAAATATACCTGTTTAACCTTGAAAAATACCTAATGTGACTATAAATTTGATTATTATAGACTAACTACTGGTATGGGAGAATTGTCTGTATTCTGTCAATCATGTTTTAAATAAACGTTGATTGGCCTGGCAGGAAGTATAAGTGGGACAACCAGACAGGAAGTAGAGGCAGGGCAATGAGAACAGGAGAATTCTAGGAAGGAAGAAGCCCATTCCTCCCCAGTCCTCTCTCATCCACCTAAGAAGCAAGATGTGACCTGCCCCGCTGAAAAAGGTACCAAGCCATATGGCTAACATAGATAAGAATAATGTGTTAATATGAGCTACAAGAGCTAATACGAAGCCTGAGCTAATGGGCCAGTTTATGATCTTATGGAGACCTCTGTGTGATTTTCTTTGGGGCTAAATGGCTGTGGGAACAGGTCAGGACAGAAACTCCAACAAGCAGGCCCTCATGTTACAAACTACTATTCTCATTTCTTAATTATACATAGCACTTTTAAATGAGTTACAAAACCACAATACCCCAAGCAAGAGTAGAAACATATATTCAGTATAGCAAAAATAACTTTAAATTTGTAACAATATACCAAAATTCATTCCAATGAAAATTATCTGAGATTAATAGTTGTTTTTTTATTCTATATTCCAATATTCTCCTAAATGATAACAAATGTCCACAACCCACCAAATAACCAAGGACCACCCATCCCATTTCTTTGGAATGTGGGTGTCATCTTCTCTAGACTGCTTCCTGTTGTCTGTAGGTGAAGGCATCTTTAGGGGTTCTTGAGATAATGACCAAGTCCTCAGAAGACCATCTATAGCCTTTGTTGATATATATCATCTGCCAAGGTTCAGGTCTTCCCCCCATCAAACCTGTTCTATATCAATCCATAGTCTCCCATTTACTGTGGGAACAATAGCAGAATATCTTCTCCAAAGCAATGCATTTTTGAGGTCCATTTTAAAATTAAAACGTTCTAAAAAAATATCTAGGCTAGTTTATTTCATCAGTCCCTGTTTCAAACCCATGTCTCTTAGCAGCTGTTATTTTCTTATCAGCAATCAAAAAATTCAAGGTCAATACAGTAACAAGCAGGATCCAGACACCCTGTGTATTTCCCATCTCTACATGGCTCATACTTTTCTTACTATTTTACTAATCTCTTTAAAAATTATACTTTATTATTTTTAAAGTATTAATTTTTCTAGGACTAGCTATACTCTTTCTCTTTGTTTCTTAAGCCTACACACCTTGTTAAACACACTGTAACTGATTTAGAATTTTTTTCCACCTGGATCTGTCTTTATTAAATATCTCTAGAGATTTTTGTCTGCATGAGCAAAAAACTGCTAAGGGAAGTGGTTTTGGCAGTTGGCTCCATGTACCACTCTGTCATAAATCCCCTGCTTGTTTGGAGGTGCATTTGACTAGGATCTGCATTCAACCCACCAACTCTGAAATACCATTTTAACTTTTAAGAATGAATACTTTTTAAGGACTACATAAGGTCTATGTAAACATATCTGGAATTTCAGTCAAAACAATAAAATAGAAACATCATCAGAGAGCATAATAGTAAGTATTGAGGTAGAATTACTGAAAGACATACCTTGTATGCCCCTTGTACATTGTCCACTAAAACAGTTATGAAGCTTTACTTCTTACCTAGAAAAACCTGCACAGTTAGTCACATCAACATTGTAGAGGCCAAGTATTTTGACCTTGTGAAATCCACTCCATAATTCAACATACAGAATAGAATGTATTAAAAACCCTTCCTTGTGCTTTCCAGTCACATCACAGTGACACTAAGAACAGGACATTTCCATCAGTACACCTAAATTTTGTGGGTGGTACTCATGTACTAAATAAAGAACCCCTAGACATGGATGGTTTGCAGGTAAGATGAGCATGGAATATTTTGACTTTAGCTGGTAGAAATACACCAAGACAGCCAAGACAGCGCTGATGTGTGGAGAATGGAAGCCTGCCCCTAAGTCTGCAGTTCATGATACGTTCTTATAGTTTTTAGATACCCAGACTCATTTATTTGCCCAAAATTGGGAAGAAATGATGGTTTTCATTCTTAGGCTTGCATCCTGGCAAAATGTTTTCATTGCTGTTGTTGTTTTTAGTTTGGGGCTGTAAAAAAGATGTCTAGTTATATAGACTAACAATGTATTAAAATTGGAAAAAAAATTAAAATTCAAGCATACGGGGTCTAAGTCCATTTTTGACATTTTGACACTGAAAACTGAACTTGGCTGTCTTGTATCTTTGCTAAACAATGATATTATGACACAGTATTAAGTAGAAAGACAGATAAATATGTCACTCCCTTCAAAGGGAATTCTCAAAATGTTAAAAATATTCTGTTTATTTGAGAAGGGAACTCATTACTGACTGTCCTGGAACTTACATTGTTACCAGGCTGGCCTCAAACTCATTGAAATCCACCTACCTCTATGTCCCAAGTGCTAGGTAAAGGGTATGCATTGCCATTCCCGGCCTAGTCATAACTCTTACATGAAACTAACATAGATAGTTATTTCTCATTGGATTTCTAGTTATAGGAAAGTTCACAACTATGCGAGATTACAAGTTTTAAACAAAATTGGAGAGGTCTTAAATGACATGTTTTTCCAAGGCCATGAAATCATATACTCTCTTTGAACAAATCACACAAATGAAGAGTGGATTAACGAGACTTTGTAATAAATAGAGCATTACATCATAAAATACAATTTGTGCCACATTCAATACAACTAGATTATAGTGATAAGATGAATATCAGATTTGTTTTAATATTTATTTTATTTTTGAGATGATAATATATTCTTACATCATTTCTCCCATCTCTTTCTTCCCCCTAATCCTCTCATATACCTTTCCTTGAAGAATAGCAGTTTGTAAATTCAGAATATAAAGCCTTCTCAGTGCAGGTTGTAGTGTTACTAGATCCATATTTCAAAAATTTACTTATCTGTCATAACACAAGAAAATAAATTAACTTTCTGGTTAATAGTGAGAGTAACACCATTCCAGAAGGTATGTCTCTTCCTGAACACACTACCAGAGGAAAATCCTCTGCTTGTTCTATCACTCAAAAATTTATGTACAGAGCTTTGCTGTGTCCCACATCCCAGATGGTCCCTGGGCAAGGCTCGCCTTTGGCGGGACCCCGGTTCCCAGCGGAAATTGGCCTGCTGCAGGGCTGGGACAGTGGCCCCGGCTTTTCTGCGCCCCACACCCCAGAGTGTCCCTGGGCAAGGCTCCCCTTTGACGGAGGCCCAGGTTTCCCCTGGAAATTGGCCTGCGGCAGGGTGGGAACCTTGGACAAAGGAGAGTCCAGCATAAACCTGCAGGGCTCCAGCAGAGAAGTCCGCCCTT
>JAQHUG010000060.1:7726892-7738292 GCA_028555095.1 Dicrostonyx torquatus | reverse complement strand
TTAATAGGGATAAAGGACACAAGCAGATTTACAATACCAGACCCTGGATCCGTGCTTCTCCGAAGACGCTTACCAAAAAAACCTACCCAAGATCCGCAGAGAGAACTTTTTCACGCGGACTCAACCTTTTATACCTAATTGGGACCTGATGATCCAACCCTGAATAATTAGCCAATGGCTAATGGTGGGGCATGGCTACTAGCCTGATAGGCTAAAGCCGTTTCCCCATCAGATATTGAGACAGATTTATTCACAGTTTCCTGATGAATTGCCACACTGATTTCCACAGTGACTATTCAAATTTGAAAGTGTTCTCCTTTCCTCATATCCTAACCAGAAGAAGTTGTCATTTGTTTTATTGACCTTGGCCAATTTTAACAAAGCCCTTTTATTTGTGTTTCCAAACATGAATAAGAATTCAAAAGAAATAGTCAAATGGAGAAATGTAAAAATAACCCCAAAAAATCCTAAATTCAAAGGCTAGAATCATAACACAGCCATAGAGTACTTACTTGACTAGCAGGCACGAAGCCCTAGGTTTGATATTCAGCAGTGCCAAAGGTAGGTAACTTAAAACAGAATATGATTCATACCTATAATTAAAATATTTGAAAGGCTGAGGCAGAAACATTACAAGTGTTCCATACCAGCCTGAGCTAAAGAGTGACTTCTGGACCAGAATGGGATTCAGAGTGAAAACATATCTCAAAGGAGGTAAAACAAAAAACTTAAATTCTTACTGTGAATATGCTTTTTTTTAAAAAAAAATATTTATCTGTCTGCCACATGTGAGTGAGTGTCTACAGAGGCCAAGAGTGGGGTCAGAGTCCCTCAAGTTATAGTGAAAGTTGTGTTTTTGCCACTGAACATGGATCCTGGGAACCAAGCTCAGGTCCTTTGGAAGAACAGAGAGCACTTTTAACCAATGAGTCATCTGTCTAACCTCACAAGAATAGATTTCAAAAAGTCAGATGAAAATTGAAAGACAAGCCAAAGAATCAAGTACTATATTGTTAGCTAACATGGTGACCAATGGAAAAGTAGTATCAGTTTACAACATTCTTCTAAAGCATTGCAGGTCATATTTTGCAATGTTAGAGATGGAATGGATAAAAATAATGTTTTCTGCTTTGTAGAATTTTTAATAATGGGAAAGGAGAACCACCATATTTCGAATTAGTTTTAGAAGTTGTCAAAATTATGGAAAATGTGTGCTGGAGAGATGACTCTGCAGTTAAGAGCACTGACTGCTCTTCTGAAGGACCCGGGTTCAATTCCCAGCACCTACATGGCAGCTCACAACTGTCTGTAACTCCAAGATCCGACACCATCACACAGACATACATGCAGGCAAAACACCAATGCACATTAAATATAAATAAATGGAGAGACAGAAGAAAAATACGGAAAATGTGCAAAGATTAATTAAGATTTAAATGGAAAAGGTTTTTACCTAGAAAAAAATCTATTAGATACTACATTATTACAGGGAATATTGTTCATGGTTTGGCTAAACTAGTTAAATTGCCAAGAGCCTGAAGTAAAGATGTGAAAACTTGCCAGGGGTTGGTGACTCACCCCTTTAATCCCAGCACTTGGGAGGCAAAGGCAGGTGTATCTCTGAGAGTTTGAGGCAGTATCGTGTACAGAAAGAGTTCCAGGACAGTCAGAGCTGTTAACCAGAGAAACCCTGTCTCAAGAAACAAAACAAAATTTAAAGGTGAAAATGTATCAGACTGAATTAAGCAGAATCACATCTCACCTGATAAAATCTGTGATGGACAAAAAAAAGGGTACAAACAACATAGAAAAGCAAGTAGAGAAATTATTTCTCAAATTACTGATTCTGTAGGTAATCACATTACTGCAAGAAAGTGGGACACATGAAGAACCTCACTGATAAGATGAAAATACCAAGCTGCTTTACTGGTAAGGTAACTTTGGTGAAGTTTTAAATTGCCTACTAGAAGCAGTCAGCTCAGAAGATCCACACACTAATCTCTCCAGTGAGGTGAAATGGGCTGGAATTGCTGTCAAGACATGTGAGTGGGATTTTAAAGTGGACCCTGGGTCAGAGAAAAAAAATGGGTCAGATCAAGATTCAGCTGAAGATTAATTTCCCAATTAAAGTAATTCCTGACTGTGGAAAATGACCAATCAACATCCACATAGATATTTGCCACAGACCAGTTAAAAATCACTTTTGTAAAAATAAAGCCTCTTGAACTCTAAATGTACCATATATCTACAGCAGGACAAAGCATGGAATCTCAGAGAAGAATGTCAGTAAGTGGAAATTACTATTTCACGGACTCATTCACAGCAATAGAGAAAAAGACACAATGAATCACATTGGACAAGGCTGGACAATTCAGTGTAAAACCACCACAGGTAAGTTTGAGAGGCGCTGAGCAAAAGAAATGAAGAGCTAGTGAGACCCGGGTGCCCCTCTGTGACTTGGTTCTTCAGAGAGGTCTATGAAATGCATTTGTAAAATAAGGTCAATTTGTCCCAGTCCAGTGGAACTGAATAGTCTTGATTCATGCAGTATAACCTTCTGCCTTCCTGGAGAGTATTTCATTAGCTCTATGGCTCAGTATAAATGTATCAATGTAGTTTACATTAGCCAGTCACACTGACCTACCATTTCTTAAGGAATAAGAATACAGGGAAATGGCCAGGACAGCAAACCACACTTGAATCAGTTTAGCAATCTTCACAATTCTAACATCTTTTTTGATGAAGTCACGGTATCATGACTCTATAAAGATGTAAATGGGTCGGCTATATCAACTAACCCAGCCTGCACTACGCATTCAAACTAACAAATTTAAGGCTCCACAATAGTTCCAATTTTTCTCTCAAAAGCATTCATCAAGAGACTGCAGGCTCCAGGGATTTCGCTCATCTAACTTCAATTTTATGACCTAAAAATTTTCTCAAAGATGGACGTACAACTTTTGACACCATATTCTCATTTAATGCCAAAACCCTTTGATATAAATGAATCTCTAACATTGATGCTGTGCTTATGAATTAGAATTGAAGCCTGTGGCTTAAAACAGAGCAGATTTGAGGACGCATAAGCCAGGGAGTATGTTTTACTTACCATTATTTTCCAACCCACTGGACTAAGTCTCCAAGCTGGTGAGTGAGTACATTAAAGGGTATACTCTTCAGTCCCAAACAGACAGAATTTTATGGGCTTGGACATTTCATTCATATGAAATCTCCTTTGTACTTATATAATTGAACCTGATGAAAATCCTTTCCATCTCCAAAGTGTTCTTTTCTCTCTGAGTTCTCAAATTTACATTAACTTTCAGTACATAGTCTTCATTTTTAGATACGTAATTTCTTGGGCACAGATATGGATGACTGTAGTGGCATTTAATTTGTATTTTGATGAATAAAGCTTGCCTGAGGGTCAGAAAAGTAAAACAGCCACTGGCCAGCCTTACAGACCAGGCAGCAACAACGCACACCTTTAATCCCATTAGCCACACTGGCTTGCTGTAGAAACCAGCCAGTAGTGGTGCACACCATTAATTTCAGAACTAGAGAGGATTATAAAACAAGAGGAGACAGGTCTCAGTCTCAGTCTCATTCTGAGATTTCCGGAGGTAGGATTGCCATTTTCAGACTGAAGTTAAGGTAAGAGCCAGTGTCTGGCTGCTTTGATTTTTTTTTGGGTCTTCAGGTTGAACCCCAATATCTGTCTCTGAGTTTTTATTAATTGTGCTTCAGATGACCCAACTGTAGGACACGATCCCAAGTAAAGGTTTAATCAACTACAGAAACCTCTACCTCAGTTCTTATTCTTGGTTACTTGTGCTTTTCGCTTGAATCCTTTATCAGTGTTTTAACCATCTCTTTATTGCACAAACTTAGAAAATAATATTTAATCCAAAATAACTCCCTGGCCTGTCTTTTTTACTTTATCTTAAATTCGTAATAAGGTATATCAATTGTATAGAGACAGTTAATTATATTTCCATACATGTATATGCGGTACTTTGAGCATGTTCACCTTAATTTCTTTTTCTTTTCTTGACCTTACCTCTTTAAATTCCTCTTCCACCTTCTTGGTGGTTCCTCCTTCTATTTTCATCCACTTCCCTTTTTCCCCATAGCATCCACAGATGAGAGTAAACATAATGTTTATTTTTGTCAAGCTGACTTACTTCACTTATCACTATTGTATCCCATTTTATCTATATTCTGCTGGCAAGTTCAATATTCTTTTTTGTAGTTTTATTCCTTTTAAAATTTTATTTATTTATTTACTTTACATCCTGGCCCCAGTTTCTCCTCACTCCACATCCCCTCTTTCCAACTCCCTCAAATCCAGTCATCCTCCATTTCGATTCAGGAAAGGGCAGGCCTCTCATGGATATCAACAAAACATGGCATACCAAGTTGCAGTAAAACTAAGCACCCCTCACCATGTATTAAAGCTAGGCAAGGAGTAGGGTCCCAAAAGCCACCAAAAGAGTCAGAGTCAGCCCCTGCTCCACTGTCAGGAGACCCACAAGAAGATCAAGTTGCACAGTTGTAACATACATGTAGAGGGCCTATGTCAGTCCATGTAAGCTGTCTGGTTGGAGGGTCAGTGTCTGTGAGCCCCTATGAGCCCAGTATAGTTGATTCTGTGTGGTTTTTGTGGTGTCCTTGTGTAACATGGGGGGGGCAGGCTTGCTTGTTGGGGTTTCTGTCCCACACCATCCTTGACCCCTCTTACTCTTATAATCCTTTCTCCCCCTCTTCTGGAAGATTTCCCAAACTCCACATAATGTTTGGCTGTGGATCTGCGTCTGTTTCCATCAGGTGCGGGATGAAGCCTCTCTGTTGACAATTGGGCTAGACATAGGTATAGCAGAATATCATTCATCATCATTATATTGACATTTTTTTCCTACGGCCATGTTTGGTTTTATCCTAGGTTATCCAGCCTCTGGGTCCTGTTACTCCAGGCAGTGTCATAGGTGAGCTTACTCTTCTAGCATGGGTTTTAGGCTAGAGCAGTCATTGTTTGGTGACTCCCTCAATCTCTAGGCCACCCTTACCCCAGCACATTTCATAGGCAGGCCAGACTGTAGGTTGAAAGTCATGAGGCTGAGTTGGTGTCCCAACCCCTTTACTGGAAGGCTTGCCTAGTGACAGGGAAGGCCAGTTCAGGCTACA
The DNA here is from genome assembly GCA_028555095.1 of Dicrostonyx torquatus. NCBI lineage: Eukaryota > Metazoa > Chordata > Mammalia > Rodentia > Cricetidae > Dicrostonyx > Dicrostonyx torquatus. Next base: position 7,733,108 of record JAQHUG010000060.1, on the reverse strand, counting down.
TATCCCTCATTGATAGGAGTCTTAGCTGAGGTCATCGTTGTAGATTCCTGGGAGATTAACATTGAGCCAGATTTCTATTTGACCCCAAAAGGCCCCCTTTTCCAGTAGTCTCTCAGTTCTCTCCCCCTCCATCTCCTCCCAACCTGATCACTCATGTTCCCATTGTCTCTCTGGGTCTGTGGAATATAACATGGTTATTCTTTATTTCACAGCTAATATCCACTTATGAGTGAGTACATGCCATGTTTGTCTTTCTGGGTCTGGGTTACCTCACTCAGGATGTTTTTTCCTAGTTTCATCCATTTGCCTGCAAATCTCCTGATGTCATTGTTTTTAATAGCAGAGTATTATTCCATTGTGTATCACATTTTCTTCATACATTCCTTGGTTGGGGGACACCTAGGTTGGTTTCTAGTTTCTGGCTATTACAAATAAAGCTGCTATAAACATATTTGAGCAAGTGACTTTGTGGTATGATTGAGCGTCTTTTGGGTATATGCCCAAGAGTGGTATACCTGGGTCTTGTGGTAGATCAATTTCCAGTTTTTTGAGAAACTGCCATAATGATTTGCAAACCAGCTGTATAAATTTGCACTGCACCAGCAGTGGAGGAGTGCTCCCCTTGCCCCACATCTTCTCTAATATGAGCTGTCACTTGTGTTTTTGATCTTAGTCACTCTGACAGGTAGAAGATGGAATCTCAGAGTCGTTTTGATTTGAATGTCCTTGATGGTTGGGGATGTTGAACATTTCTTTGAGTGTTTCTCAGGCATTTGAGATTCTTCTGTTGAGAATTCTGTTTATATCTGTACCACATTTTTGATTGGATTATTTGTTTGTATGTTTATTTCTGTTCTTTTCTGTTCTCTTTTTTATTTTAATTTATTTTCTAAATTTCATTTTACATTCCTCCACAGTTCTCCTCCCCTTCTCCTGCCTCCTTCCTCTCCCCAGTACACCCCTATCGACTTCTCCCAACAGGTAAGGGCTCCCATGGAAAGTCAACAAAGTCTGGCACATTAACTTGGGGCAGAACCGAGCCCCCCCCCAGCATTAAGACCGAGCATGGCCTCCCACCATAGGGAATGAGCTCCAACAACCTAGCTCATGCACCAGGGATAGATTCTGGTCCTACTGTGCGGTGCCTCACAAATATTCCAAGCTTCACCACTGTCTCCCCACATATGGAGGGCCTAGTTCAGTCCCATGGAAGCTCCACAGCTGAATGTCTGGAGTTCCTGAGTTTCCACGAGCTTGGTTCAGCTATCTCTGTAGATTTCTCCATCATGATCTTGACCTCCCTTGCTCACATATTTCCTTTACCCTCTCTTCAACTGGATTCCCAGAGCTCGGCCTGGTGCTTGGTTGTGGATCTCTGCATTTGGTTCCATCAGCTGCTAGATGAAGGTTCTATGATGATAGTTGGGGTATTCACCAATCTGATTACATGGGAAGGTCAGTTCACTCTCCCTCTCCACTATTGCTGGGGACATATTTGTGGATTCTTGGGGGTTTCCCTAGCACCAAGCTTCTCTCTAGCCCCATAATGATTCTCTCTATCAAGATCTCTCTTTCATTGCTCTCCCACTCCATCTCTTCCCCCACCCCACACAATCCTGTTTGGTGACTAGATTCTTCAGTTCTTTATGGATTTTGGAGATCAGTCTTCCATCAGTTGTGGGGTTGGTGAAGATCTTTCCACCATTCTATAGGTTGCCATTTTGTCCTAGTGATAGTATCCCTTGACTTACAGAAAATTTTCAATTTCAGGAGGTCCAATTTATTAATTGTTGATTTAGTGTCTGTGCTACTAAAGTCCTATTCAGGAAGTTGTCTCCTGTGCCAATGTGTTCAAGGCTATTCCCCAGTTTCTCTTCTATCAGGCTCAGTGTATCTAGATTTATGTTGAGGCCTTTGATCAACTTGAACTTGAATTTTGTGCGGGGTGATAGATATGGATATATTCGCATTCTTCTACATGTAGACATCCAGTTATACCAGCACCATTTGTTGAAGATGTTTTCTTCTTTTCATTGTATAATTTTGGATTCTTTGTCAAAAATCAGGTGTCCATGGGTGTGTGGATATACATCTGGATCTTTGATTCAAGTTCATTGATCCAACTTTTTGTTGTTATGTCAATACCATGCAAGGTTTTGTTTTATTTTGTTTTACTATAGCTCTATAGTAGAACTTGAGATCAGGAATGCTAATACTCTGGAAGTTCTTTTTATTGTACAGGACTGTTTCAGCAATCCTGGGGGCTTTGTTTTTCCATATGAAGTTGAGTATTCTTTCTAGTTCTGTAAATAATTGTATTGGAATTTTAATGGGAATTGCACTGCATCTGTAGATAGCTTTTGATAGGATGGCCATTTGTATTATGTTAATCTTATTGATCCATGAGCATGGGAGATATTTCCATCTTCTGATGTTCCAACCAATTTCCTTCTTCAAAGATTTGACATCCTTGTTGTGCAGTTCTTTCATTTGCTTGGTTAGAGTTCCACCAATATATTTAATATTATTTGCGGCTATTGTGAAGTGTGTTGTTTCCCTGGTTTCTTTCTCAGTCTGTTTATTGTTTGTGTATAGGAAGGATACTGCTTTTTTAAGTTAATCTTGTATACACCCACTTGACTGAAGGTGTTTATCAATTATAGGAGTTCCCTAGTAGAATTTTTGGGGTCACTTATATATATTACCTTATCTGTGAATAATACTTTGACTTCTTCCTTTCAAATTTGTATCACCTTGATCTTTTTTAGTTGTCTTATTTCTCTATCTAGAACTTCAAGTACTATATTGAATAAATATGGTGAAAGTAAACAATCTTGTCTTATTCCCGATTTTAGTGGAATTGTTTTCAGTTTCTCTCCTTTTAATTTGATGCTGATTGTCAGCTTGCTGTATATTGCTTTTATTATGGTTAGGTATGTCCCTTGTATCCCTGGCCTCTTCAAAGTTTTTATCATGAAGGGGTGTTAGATTTTCTCAAAGACATTTCTAGTATCAAATGAGATGATCATGTATTTCTTTTTTTAGTTTGTATATATGGTAGATTACATTAACAAATTTTGTATGTTGAACCATCCCTTCATCTCTGGGATGAAGCCTACTTGATCATGGTGGATATTTTTTTTATGTGTTCTTAGATTTGATTTCCCAGTATTTTATTGAGTATTTTTACATCAATGTTCATGAGTCAAATTGGTCTGCAATTCTCTTTCTTTTCTGAGTCTTCATGTGATTTGGCTATTAGGGTGACTGTGACCTTAAAGAAAGAATTTGGTAATGTTCCTTCTGTCTGTATTTTTGTGGAATAATTTAGAGAGTATTGGTATTAGCTCTTCTTTGAAAGTCTGGTAGAATTCTACATTAAAACTGTCTGGGTCTGGTATTATTTTGATTGGTACTCTTTTAACGAGTGCTTCTATTTCCTTAGGGATTACAGGTTTATTTAAATTGTTTGTCTAGATTCAGTATTCTTTATGGCAGAATAAAATTCCACTGTGCATTTCCCTGATAATCTTTTCTATTTTCATTCCTTATTTGCTTTTGTTTGTTTTTGCTTGTTTGTTTGAATATACTTATTGTATAAAGTATGAGAGTAAACATGCAAAATTTGCCTTTTTGCATCTGACTATAATCACTTAATATAATAATCCCTACTTGGATCCATTTCCCTGTGTATTAAAAGTTTTGATATTATTTATGTCTGTCAATGAAAATAACAACAGAGTGAAGGGAAAGTGTTTAGAATATGAGAAAAATCTTTTCTAGTGGAAGACATGGCAAAGGATTAATGTCTATACTAAACAAAGAACTAAAAACTGAGATATGAGGAATCAATAAATGATCAATGAAGTAAACATGGTTCTCAATAAATGAGTTAAAATGGTCAATAAACTAGAAAAACTTTTCAATATCACTAACCACCAGGAAAGTACAAATTAACACTACACTGAGATTCCATCTCACTCCAGTTATAATAGCCATCATTAATAAAACAATAACAACAAATTAAGGAACAATAGCAACATATCCCTGTCACTCCCAATGGGAGTTAAAACTGTCTTAAGGAAAAGAAATAGATACAGGCAGCTCAGCTAGGACGGATGATTTGTAGCAACCTAGACAGCAATGTCCCACCCATCCGAAGCATGAGAGAGGTGTTTGTAGAAAGAACAGTAGTTTAGTTGGAACCTAGACAACTCCTGACTCTGGAATACCGAAGCAAGGCTTCTTCATTTGCTGTTTGGAGGAACCAAAATTTCCCAGCACACAATATACATGCAGATTACAGCTTCTATAGTGACAAATTCCAAAGTCTTATTGAATATGTTTTATCTTTTTAACTGCTGCCCCCTCTATCAACACAGATAATCAAAATTGATTGCCTCCATTTTTACACAAGTCTCTTCTTCATTTACCCTTAGAGTAGCATTTATTTGAAAAACTGGTCTGAAATGTTACAAAGAGTTGTTGAAATATAAGACTGATAACTCAACTTAAAGATTTTATGGTATCATCAAAGGCAAAAATGGGAAAAGTCGATTATTTAATTATAGCTCTCTTTAACTTGAGCTGTCTTCAACATTATGAAGTGAAAAGTGACTAGAAAGGCTAGGAGACCCACATATTATGTACTTTAAAGCTTCTGTTGGAAAATGTGTTGAAAGGATTAGCACTACAATGGTAAGGAGTTAATGTTCAGAGACCTTTAAAACTTTGATCATTATCCATCATTTTTAAAAATCCAAGACAGAGATTTTCCTGATTCAGCAGTAGCAGGAAAAAAAAAAAAAACATGTCACTTTAAATGTTGGCATTCTGGGCCTTGCTGCCAGCACAACCTCTGGCTCTTTCAGGAAACTGATTATTTGAATGAGGTTGGTGAGCAATGTGCTATGGCTTGCTTGGTGAGAACATGGATCTGCTGTGTGCCTAGAGATAGGGCATTGTGCATGGCTTTTGGAGACAGTAAGCAGCTCTGCCATGCTGGGATGGGTGGGGCAAACAGGTAATTCCATATTTCCCCCTAGCAATGGCGCAGCTTAAGTTCATAAGAAGGGCTTAGCATTTTAAGAAGTACTTCTGATCAGAAAATAATTACAGATATACAATAAAGACAAATTCAGATGGAAAAGACCTCTAAATGGTCATAGTGTTAGATAAATGTATGTAGGCTTGGGAGAGAGAAGAAAAAGAATATAGATAATTATAAAAAAGGAAGTAAATTGTTTACAGACAGTCCTAGGTTAAAGGAGTAAAGATAATAAAATAAATATTAAAAAAGTAATAAACTAAAAGCAAATAAGCCATGTAAAGATGGAAAATTCACAGATAATCTGGATTATATATATTATTGTATTATCTTTGATTTTTTTGACTGTGAAGGAGCTAAGCACAGAGAGACATTTCATCGTACAGGCTAATAAGCTAAACCAACATAAAGGTATTTTGACTTCAGAATTTGTGTCTAAGAATGTGCTGCTATGGAAAAGAGGTTCTTTTGTTTCCATAGAGGTTAAGAACCTATGGATTGCTTCCAGATTAATATAGTTTGATAGATCACGACCCCATGAGCGGTCACCATGAACACCCCAAAAAATTACTTTGCCCAATAAACAGCAGGAAGCATCTTGGAGAAGAACTACACCCATATTCCCAAATATTGTTAAATGTTAATGTAGCCCAGACTGGCCATGTTCTTGAGGAAATAACCTCGAGTTCCTGATCCTCTCTCTGCCTCTGGAGTTCTGGCTTTAGACTTGTGCCATCACGGCAGGTTTTCTGCAGTACCAGGGATTGAGTTCGGGGATTTTTTTGCACACTAGAACCTGAGCTTTACCTTCAGCCCTGAGTTATAAACACTTATAAGTGTTTCTGACTTGGGTTTTTCTAATGGTTCATGCCATTTCCATTAACTTGTGCTATAATTTGGAGATGAATTTTCTTCCAAGTTTCATGTGTTGGGAGCTTTGTTCTCAGTGTGGTTGAAACTGTATTGAAGCTGATGTTACAGAACCTTAAATTAAGAGGTGATTAAGTTATTTGTGCCCACGTCTTGGGAGAAATTAATGTTATTCTCACTGGACTCTAGCTAGTTCCTATGAAAATGGTTTGTTATAAAGACTGAGACTGCAAGATCAAAAACACTGATGACAACTTATGCTGGAGAGGGTGTGGGGAAAATGGAACATCTCTGCATTG
>JAQHUG010000060.1:7691720-7716766 GCA_028555095.1 Dicrostonyx torquatus | reverse complement strand
TTCGTTTATCAAGCTTTTCCATATCCAGCCATCTCTGGGTTTGTGTTTTTTTCATTGCCTCCATTTCAGTTTTCAGGTCTTGAACTGTTTCCTTTCCCTGTTTGATTGCTTTTTCTTGGGTTTCTAGGGTATCTTTGAGATATTTATTCGTTTCTTTTAACTCTTTGTTAGTCTTCTCACCTCTTTCTTTAAAGGAGTTTTTTTACCTCTTCTTTAATGGACTCTATCACTTTCATAATATAATGTTTAAGGTCAATTTCTTCTACTTCTGAATTCGGTTGCTCAAGTCTTCCTGTTGCATAATCGCTGGACTCTGGTGTTATCATGTTGCTTTTCAAGTTTTTGGAAGAATTCTTGGATTGGTGCCTGCCCATCTCTTACCCTCCAGATGGATCAACTGGTACTTGTTAGGGGCCACTTGCAGTTTGGATGGCTCTTCTGGCACTGGATCAGGGCCACTTGCTGGCCGAGTTAAAAGGGCGGGCGGTTCGGGTGGATCAGCAGGCACTGGATCAGGACTGTTTGCAGGCTGAATCAAAAGGGCAGGCTTGGAAGAGGAAGCCTGCTTGGCACAAAGGAACTCCGGCAGCCTAGCACTCACCTCCAGTTTTCCCCCCCCAACCCAGCCCGCTGAAGGAAGGGGGTGCTTGGGGGCAAGCTAAGTTGAATAAGGAAAAGGTCCAGTAGAGGGTGAGAGCCCTCTGAGTGGCCAGAAAGTTTCAGGGATTGGAGGGTGTCTCTAGTGCCCTCCGCGGGCACCTGGGTGGCTGGGCTGGAACCGACTTACCCTACCTTGCCCTCTTTTAGGACTGGAGGGGGTTAGAGGAAGGGTGTGGTTGGGAGCAGGAGGGAAGTGGGAGGAGGGGAGGAGGAGGAAATTCTGATTGGTATTATTTATAAAGTAATAAAAAACAAAAAAAACAAAAACAATAAATCAAATAAATTAAAAAATATTTATTAAAAAATAACCTTTCTTTTAATTTTAGACAAAAAGGGGAAATGTAGTGATATTCCATTTATGTTTTAATGAGTTAAGCTTGTCTGAAGATCAGAGGGTAAAACTAAGCCACTGGAGGCCAGGCAGTGGTGTCACATACCTTTAATCCTAGGATTTGGGAGATAAAGGCAGATGGATCTCTGTGAGTTCAAGGCCACCTGGGCTATACAAGATCAATGCAGAATCAGATCCAGATGGTAGTGGTTCACACCTTTAATCCCAGTACTAGGGAGTAACACACCTTTAATTCCAGGACTAAAGGGGAATATAAAATGACAGGAGACAGAGGCTCAGCCTTGGTAGAGGTAATACTTCTTTAGAGACTTCGTTGTTTTGCTTTTCTGATCTTTAGCTTGAACCCCAATATCTTTCTCTGGGTTTTTATCATTTGTGATACACCCATCTAAATTTCAACACATTTCTTCACAGACTTCAAAAGAACAATACTCAACCCTATACAAGAAAAACAAAAAACCCAGTATAGCCAAAACAACCCAGTACAATAAAGGAACTTCTAGAGGCATCACCATCCTTAACTTCAAGCTCTACTATAGAGCTATAGTAATAAAAACAGCTTGGTATTGGCATAAAAACATACAAATGGATCAATGGAATCAAATTGAAGACCCTGATATTAAACCACACACCTAGGAACACTTGATATTTGACAGAGAAGCCAAAATTGTACAATGGAAATGAAGAAATCATCTTCAGCAAATGGTACTGGCATAACTGGATGCTGACATGTAGAAGAATGCAAATAGATCCATATCTATCCCCATGCACAACTCAAGTCTGAGTGGATCAAAGACCTAACATAAATCCAGGTACACTAAACCTGGTAGAAGAGAAAGTGGAAACTTTCTTCTCTTTAATGCATGGGCACAGGAGACCACTTTTTAATGTAACACCAGTAGCACAGAAACTGAGAGCAACAACTAATAAATGGGACCTCCTAAAACTGAGAAGCTTCTGTAAGACAAAGGACACAGTCAATAAGACAAAACAGCAATCTACAGAGTGGGAAAAAATATTCACCAACCCAACATCTGGTCACCAAAATATATAAAGAACTTAGGAAACTGGACATCGAAATATTAAGTAATCCAATTTAAAAATATGGTACAAATATAAACAGAGAATTCTCAACAGAAGAATCTCAAATATACAAAAGATATTTAAGGAATTGCTCAGCATCCTTAGTCATCAGGGAAATGCAAATGACACTGAGATACCCTCTTACACCTGTGATAACTGCTCAGATCAAAAATGCTGATGACACCTTATGCTAGAGAAGATGTGGAGTAAGGGGAACACTCCTTCATTGCTGGTGGGAGTGCAAACTTATACAGCCACTTTGAAAATCAGTATGTCCGTTTCTCAGAAAATTTACCTTAAGACCCAGTAATACCACTCCTGGGAATATAACGAAAGGATGCACAATCAAACCACAAAGACATTTTGCTCAACTGTTTTCATAACAGCATTATTTATAATATCAGAACCTGGAAACAACTTAGATGCCCCTCAATCAAACAATGGAAAAAGAAAATGTGGTACATTTACACAATGGAGTCTTACTCGGTGTTAAAAAAAAAAAACAATGACATCTTGAAGTTTGCAGCCAAATGGATAGAACCAGAAAAAAAAATCCTGAGTGAAGTAGTCCAAACCCAGAAAGACAAACTTGTTATGTACTCACTCATAAATGGATATTAGACATAAAATAAAGGATAACCAAGCTACAGTCCACAACTCCAGAGAAGCTAGGCAAAAGGAGTATCCTAAGAAAGACACACATAGAGGGCCCCAGAAATGGGAAATAGTTAAGATTTCCTGGGTAAATTGGGAAGGGGAGTGAAAGAGAGGGAATGGGGAATGGGAACATGAGGGTTCAAGATGGCCAAGTTGGGGGAGGGACAGAAAGAGGGAGCAATGAAAGAGATATCTGGATAGAGGGAGTCATTATGGGTTTAGGGAGAAGCCAGGTGCTAGGGAAATTTCCAGGAATCCACAAGGATGACCCCATCTAAGACTCTTAGTAATAGTAGAGAGGGTGCCTGAACTCATCTTCCCCTATAATCAGATTAGTGACTACCCTCATTGTCATCATAAAACCTACACCCAGTAACTGATGGAAATATATGCAGTGATCTACAAGCAAGCACTGGTCTAAGCTCCTGGAATTTAGCTGAAGAGAGGGAAGAGGGATCATATGAGCAAGGAGAATCAAGGTAATGACTGGGAAAACTGCAGAGACAGCTGACCCAAGCTAGTGGGAGCTCACAGACTCTGTACTGACAGCTTAGGATCTGTATGGGACTGAACTAAGCCCTCAGACCTCTGAATGTGTGTGACAGTATGTGGCTTGATCTGTTGTGGGACTCCTGGCCATGGGACCAGGACTTATCCTGGGTCTATGAACTAGCTTTTTGGAGCCTATTCCCTGTGGTGGGATACCTTTCTCAGCCTTGATACATTGGGGATGGGCTTGGTACTGCCTCAACTTGGTATACCAGACTTTGTAGATTCACCAAGGGAAGCCTTATGTCCTCTGGGGAGTGGATAGGATGGGGGAGGTAGGAGGGCAAGAGAAAGGAAGGGAGGTGGAACCGGGCTAGTGTGTAAAATTTAAAAAAAAATTTAAATGAAAAAAATTGCAGTGACAGCTGTAATGGTCTGCAAGTGTCCCTTCAGAAATAATGGAAGATTATGAATGGTTCCTAGCAACAGAGAAATCTCTTCCATAATTTTTGTAAAAGATTTTTTTAATTAAAAAAAAAGAAAAGTCAAGTTGATTGATAGTCTGTGACTCTATCGGCTCCCCCTCAAACCCTTAGTTGCTGGAGGCTGGTCCTCAAGGCAGTTATAAATGACAGTAATGAGAATATTACACTGAAAAAGTTGTTTATGAGGTTCATATGAAAATATCAATACCATCCACTGAAATAGACACTTTGTAGAAGAAAAAGACACCATCTGGTGTAAATAATAAGCATAACTCTTCATGGTGGAATCCTATAGAAATGATAGAGTTTCAAAAACCTAGCCTAAGCAAAATACCTTTCTTAGTAAGAAAAGTGTGCTAAGCCAGATTCAGTCAGTCTCAGTCAACTCTAATAATTAACATATGAAGCTATGGGGTCAGGAGTCTGGGAAGTGAATGCATTGTTATCATGGAAAAGAGTCTTTAGCTGGGTAAAAATATAAGAAAAATAAAAAAATGGAAGCCAGTTAGGAGAAATGCAAATTAGTTTATGTAAATTAATGACTTCACCCTTTATTTGTATGCTACTTGATAAGTATTCATTGTAAGTTTGGGGCATAGATATCTCCCAACAATGGACAGGACAAGAAGATGGTTTGAAAGAAGTAAAATGATTAATGTAGATTTGGCCTATCTGGGGGATAGTCTCTGCCGCTGACTAACTATATTACCCTTGGAGAAATTACATAGCAACTTTTTCCCCTTCAAAACAACTTTAACAACTTGTGGGAACACAAGTCAGTCAACTAATGTCAGCTATATTATGGCAATAAGCCCTTAAATTTTACAATCACTCCTGTCCCTGGATCCTTATCATTCCAGTGATGTTCTGGAGCCCATTGACATTTTGGGTTGGGCTGGCCTTACCCCCCCCCAAAAGTGTATCGTACTATTTGGACTCTACAAATAAGGTAGGATTTACTGGTTAGACAACTTCCTGTATTTACCATCCTTGGTGTCCAAATAAGCAAAATATTACACTGAAGCAGTGAAAACAAAAGCACAGAGATACAACTCTAGTCAATTCAGGAGCTCACCTGGTAAACTTGCTCTGCTTTTTAGCAATCCGTATGTGCCTCTGGTCAGAGATATTGGCTACAAAGATGACTAAGAAAACATTACAGTATATTTTATTTGATTCATTTTAGATCTTGTTTTATAGAATATTTGAGTTATATTTTTCTAGATAGAAAAATGAACTTTGAGCCAGGCGGTGGTGGCGCACTCCTTTAATCCCAGCACTCGGGAGGGAGAGGCAGGTGGATCTTTGTGAGTTCGAGACCAGCCTGGTCTACAAGAGCTAGTTCCAGCGCAGGCTCCAAAGCCACAGAGAAACCCTGACTCGAAAAAGCAAAAAGAAAAAGAAAAAAAAGAAAAGAAAGAAAAATGAACTTTGTAAAACTAGTGAATTCTTTCGTGCATGGAATCATGAGTTTTCCCTCATTCAATAAAGAGCTACCTTCATTTAATACATAAAACTAACCTCATGGGAGAGCTGGCCCCACCCCTTGTGGGAGAGTTGCTCCTGAGCCTCACCAGCCCAGCCTGGAGCACTATGGTGCAGATGGTGGCAAGGGCCCTGCTCTCCTGCTGTGGTATGATTTTGTGGGGGGAAGGCCATGGGGAAAGGTGGTGGACATGGGAGGAATGGGAGGTGAGGACCATGGGGTGCATGATGTGAGATTCCCAAATAATTTGTTAGCCACTTTCCCTCTCCTTGGTCTCGCTAAGCACCTCTCTGATTATCCCACTCAGTTGCTCCACTTCTTCCGCAGTGACCTCATCCATGCCAGACACTCTCCTTTTTCAGGGCCTAGCACTTGCACCATTCTCCCAGTTCTCTGTTTAGCTCACTCCTCAATTCCACCAGATCCTCACTCAAACATTTTCTAAATGAAAGCTTTCCCTGAGTACACCCTTTAAAATGAAAATGTCAAATGCTCCCTATTACCCATCTTTTGATTTAATTTTATCCCTAGTACTTAAACACCTTATATACACTGTATTTTTATAATTTATCTATCTCCCCTTCCCAGAATATTAATTTTCTCTATGAAAGAAAACTTTTTTTGTTTGTGAAATCCCAAAATGTTAGAAAGGTGTTACATAAATAAATATTCAGTAAATATTTATGTAATCCACAAATGAAAGTGAATAAAGAGTAAACTTGCCAGAGAGTATCAGGCTAAATTAATTTTCTTGGTCTAAGAAATCCAGAAACATCTGGCCTTAACGATATGAAATAAGCCGGGCAGTGGTGGCGCACGCCTTTAATCCCAGCACTCGGGAGGCAGAGACAGGCGGATCTTTGTGAGTTCGAGACCAGCCTGGTCTACAAGAGCTAGTTCAAGCACAGGTTCCAAAGCCACAGAGAAACCCTGTCTCAAAAAAAAAAAAGATATGAAAAAACTAACCATAGGAAGATTTGAAAAATCAGCATTCCAGAAACAGGGCACGATAACTATAAAGATTGCACTAGAAATGTATTAACAACTAGAGAGTTGAAATGGACCCTGAAAATCATCCATAGCTTAATTTTACATTCTACAGATGAGCAAAGAGTCTCAAAGTTTGAGTGGCTTTGCAAGGATGGATACAGCTAGCTGTAGAGCATGCCTCTCTTAACATTCTGGCCCATGTGTCTTCTCCCACATCACAGTCCAACTTTCCCAATGACTGAGGAAAATGCTAAGACATATAACCAGAATTCAGGGATCTCACCTCTCTAAGCCTTCACTATTTGCTTAGTTTCTATGATTATTTGATGGAAGGATTAAGATATTTATTATTCCAACAATATGTCTACGCTTCTCAAAAGTAGCTGCTTTCCAATACTGTTTTCATTACAGAATGTCTTGTAGATCTATTTTCAGATAAATCACACAGTGTTAAGGTAAGAATTATTTCCTAGCCTATCATTGCAATGTGGAGAAACCATGACACAAATATAAAATAAGGACTCCCTATGGTCTATTGTATTGTGATGGGGTTCAGGCTATTTTCTCTTTTTCATCTTTCCACATCTATTTCACTCCCAACTGAGGTTGGCTGTGGATGTCCAAAATTCTCTCTATCAAAGTCTTCATGTTTGAGCTAAGCTGTTTTTTTTTGTCTAAGCATGGACAGAAAGTCACAGTTGCCCCTTAGCTATTTAGTACAGTTCCATTCACTGCTACTGTCCTGCTGCATCTGGAGAATATGCAGAAGGTGATGAGTCCCTTGGGCTCCCAGGTCTGATGGGGACAGAAAAGTGTTTAAGTTTCAGAGAAAGGGACCTGCTTGAAAGAAGTCATTGTTGATTTCATTATTTATTGATGCATCTTTTATAGTGTCAACAAGCCATTTACAATCAGCCAGATTTTCAGCATGATCCTAGGAAAGCCTAACTAGAAACCTCCCAGAAGGGTTGAAGTGTCTCGCATTGCCTTTGCTTTCATTTTGACTTATCTTAACCCCCATCTCAGCATCTAAACATACATGCACAAACACACATAGAGCACATCAATTCTCCAGATATTTCTCATACATAAATATTAATATTTCTGTGATAGCATCAGGCTTTTCATAGAGACCACAGTTTACAAGTAAAATTATACAGTTGGAAAATCCCCCGTCTGAAGGACAGACAGACAGACTATTTGACAATCTAATTGCCTAGAATATTTTTTCTGAATGTTCTTTTCCTTACTGGATTATTAGGGGGATTATTTATTTATTTGTTTTTCATCATAAAACTGTCAATAAAGGCATGTTCCACTGATATAATCAGTATCATTTATTGCAATACAGAAATTCCTGATGGCATTAAGCTCTAAGAAAATGGTAGTCTCTGTATTTTCAAAACATGTGCCACACAGAAAAAAGAAGCCTTTGGCTTTCCTTTAATGGCAAAGTCATTACTATGGTCTATCAGCCCCTATCTGAGCTACTCATTCCTTTGCCTAGCCTGATGCCTCTCTATTACTGCTTCTGCCCCAGCAGCATTGGCCTCCTTGCTGTTTCTCTAAAATGTCATGCATGTTCCCATGTCATGGTCTTTGCACTTGCTATTCCTCAACTAGATCTCCTTACTCCCAGATACCTCATCCTCTCATCCTCATGAGACTCAAACCTTCACCTTCTTCCTGTTTTTGTTCAAAATTCACCTCCTCAGTAAGGCCTACCCTAACCAATTCATGTAAAAAAAATACACATACTGCCTTGTAGACAGAAGTTTCTGTCCTACCTGTTCCCACAAACATTCAGTCCCAAATAAACATACAAGGCTTCATATTAATTACAAACTGTTTGGCCTATTGCTCAAGCGTATTGCTATCTCTTACAACTTAAATTATTCCATAATTCTTGCTTATGTTTAACCACATAGCTTGGTACCCTTTCTCAGTGCAGTATTCTCATCTTGCTTCTTCTCATCTGGCTGGTGACTGACTCTCTGCCTTTTCTCTTTCCATAATTCTATTAGTCTAGTCATCCCACCTATACTTCCTGCCTGGCTACTGCCCAATCAGCATTTTATTAAACCAATATGAGTGACAAATCTTTATAGGATACAAGATCATTATCTCACAGCATTTCCCCTTTTATTCTTTTCAAAACAAGAACTCTGAATCTAATCTCCTTGGTTTAGATTTCTTCCTGACCATTATCCATAACAACTTGTAACCAACATTCTAAACAAAGACAAACGTCCATAATCCATTTTAGGAGGAATGTGGGCATAGTTTTCCAGGCTACTTCCTGCTGATTAGGAGTACTGATAATCTTATGGGGACCAAAGAAAATTTAGGATTGTGATCAAGTCCTGACCGGAGTATTCTGTAAGGCTGGATCATCTCAGCCAGCAGTCTTGAGGATGTTCTGGATATAGAACTCAGAATAAACTGCGACACTAGCTCCTTATCCCACTTTGGTTTTCTACATAGTAGTTAACTTGCAATTCCACTAATAATCATACAACAGCAATTTATCAAGGGCCTACTACATAGCTGGAACAAGAAATAAAGCCATAACTTAATAGAGTGCTTGCCTTGTAAGAATAGAAATCTGAATTCAATAGAATTCAATATCCAGAAAGAACCTAAGTTAGAAGAAGAAGAAGAAGAAGAAGAAGAAGAAGAAGAAGAGCAAGAAGAAAGAAAGAAAGAAAGAAAGAAAGAAAGAAAGAAAGAAGAAAAGAAAGAAAAGAAGGAACAAGAGAAAGAGGAGGAGGAAGAGGAAGAAGTAGTAAACCATGGTAGCATTCACTTGTAATCTAGTGCTGAGAAGGTAGAAAAACATAGATACCTGCAGCCTGCTGGCCAGCCAGACTAGCCCACTCAGCCAGCTCCAGTGAGAAGCCATGTCTTATATAACAAAGTAGGGATTAGAGGGATGGCTTAACAGTTAAGAGCACAAACTCAAAAAAAAAAAGCACAAACTCTTCTTGTAGAGGTGACCTACATTCAGTTTCTAGCACTCAGATCAGTCAGCTCATAACCACCTGTAACTCCAGCTCCAAAGGATCCAATTCCTTTTCTGTTACACATAGGCACCTGCATTCACATGCACATGAAAGGGCTAATAACCAAAAAAACCTCAGGTGAACTGAGAAACTCAGGGCAGTAAAGTTAACAGGCTGATAGCATGTTCAGCAGGCAGCTAGGATCAGGAAGTTTCTGATGAGATCAACATATCAACCTCCACTTGGTTTTTGCAACTTTGAAACTGCAGGGGAACCAATCTGCAGATGGAAACTTTCACCTGAAAAGTTCTCTTTTCTGCCCCATAAAACTGCAATACCCCTGTACCTGGGTACACAGTTTCTACTCCCTTGGACAGACCACTGTCTGATAAATAATAGAAATAAAATAATAGAAATGGGTTAATTTGAGATGAAAGAGCTAGCTAGAAATATGCTTAAGCTATTGGTCAAACAGTATTATAATTAATACAGTTTCTGTGTGATTATTTTGGGTCATGGTGGTCAGGAAACAAACGAACAGCCTCCACCTACAAAATGGCACACCAGTGTGGGCTGACTACATCCACACAAAACCTGAGGAAACTTAAAAAGGAATTCAAGACACAAAAGAACAGAGTTTAGTGCAGCTTCTTGGTAACTGCATTTTTTTTTTTGAAAGGGCTCTGTTTGCAGAAGGTGGGCAGGGATGCCATGGCTCCTTTAAGAGAGTTCTTACTGATTGAGCATTAGCAGCAAAAAAAAAAAAAAAAAAACACAGTTTCGAAACAGTCACTTCCTGGTTCATGGTAGCTGCATGAACAGCTCTGGCTTTTTCAGAAGGTCGAGCACTTTAATGGGGTTTGTGAACAGAGTGCTACAACTTGCTTGATGGCAGCGTAGACTCTCTATGTGCCTAGAAATGGGGCTGTGTAGCGATACAATAATTAACCAAGCCAGCTCAATAAGAAAAGGTATTTTTAATAAATGAAAAGAGGGAAGACTCACAGAAACAGGAAAGTCCGAAGTCCAATCTGATCACAGGACACTGCATGGAGCGAGTGAGAGAGCGCGCACCTGTGTTCTCTCCGTTTTCATTACCTGGGGTCTCAATGGCCACACCCCAACGTGAGGCAATTGGCTGTTACCCCATCATCTCCCCCTTTTGTCTAAACAAGATCGATATAAACCTAACACAGCTATATACAATAGGAACAGATACCAAATACCAAATTACAAACAATAAACAATAGTAAGCAGGGAGCATATAACAAAAGTTCCAGTAAACATTCTATTTCAAGGAGTCTAACTATTGTACTGAAGTTAAGCGTAGCTCAATTGTGAGGAAGGTGATTACAATTATCTCATCTTCAGCTACATCAAAGATCTGAGAAGGAAAACAATATTAGTTGAGTGGAAAGGAAGTGCAATCGAGAAACTTCCAGAATGTGTAACAAATGACAGAGACAACTGACTACCTGGGCAATCACCCAAAGTCTCATTTGCAATGTTGAAGCGACCCACTTTGGCTAAGGCCTAGAGTAACTGGCATACCATTCTCAAAGGCAAGAAGCTTTTCAAGACTATCTTACCCTGTCTTGGCAGGATACAACAGTTCTGTTTTATCCATTTACGGACACTCTGTATTGTCAGTCTTTGCGGTATGAGCATTTCTTTGCCCAAAGGCTAGTTCCGCCAAGAAGAATGGCTCCGGTTGGAGTTTCTCTGGTGTTCAGCATTCTCTCGGGAATAGAATGGTGTTGTCAGGAGCAATGTGTCTCACGGCCACGAAACTACGAAACTCCAAATTATATTAAAGGCCATTTTCTTTTTTTTTTTTTTTTTTTGGTTTTTCGAGACAGGGTTTCTCTGTAGCTTTGGAGCCTGTCCTGGAACTAGCTTTTGTAGACCAGGCTAGTCTCGAACTCACAGAGATCCACCTGTTAAAGGCCATTTTCTACAGCTCCTAGAAGAGGTTGAAGATTATCTATCTATCCTGAATATAATCTCTATGTATCTAAAAAACCTGATTAGTCTAATTATAAGTATAACAAACATAGGTGGCTATTGATCTATAATTTTCAATACCTCTCTAACTTAAAGTCTAGGACAATAAACAACTGCAATAAATGAAGACTAACAGAATATGGCATTTAAAATATTTTAAGAACTTAAGACTTTTCATGACAATGAGACACATCTGCTCCTGGAAGCACAAGTACTTCAAGAGGATGATGGGCATCGAAGAGGTTCCTTTTTTAATGTATTTTTTTTATTTTTCCATTCAAAATTTCCACTTTCTCCCCTCCTCCCATTCCCCTCATGCTCCCCCATTCCCTCTCCTCCCTCTCCCTCCAGTCCTAAGAGAGGGCAGTACCCTGCCCTGTGGGAAGTCCAAGACTTCTCCCCTTTATCCAGGCCTAGAAAGGTTTGCATTCAAACAGACTAGAATCCCAAAAAGCCAATACATGCAGTAGAAACAAGTCCCAGTGCCATTATCAATGGCTTCTGTCAGCCCCCATTGTCAGCCACATTCAGAGAGTCCAGTTTGATCATATGCTCGTTCAGTCCCAGTCCAGCTGGATTTGGTGAGCTCCCACTAGATCAGGCACACTGTCTCAGTGGGTGGACCAACCCCTCGCGGTCCTGACTTCTCGAAGAGGTTCCTTATGGAGTTGGTTATCCATTTGCACAAGAAACTGCTCTTCCCTGGACTGCTTGACATTATGCTGTATGAACTGGACATGCAGGAGCTACAGAAAAATGACTGCTGAACTTGTGTAAAGGTGAGATGGTCCTTTGGGGTTCCTGCTTCATAAAAGAACTGCCAGACATTTTCCATGACACAGAAGAAAACAACTGATGAATTTTGCCCATACAAGGAATAAGAGATATTCACATTTCCTGCTTCATGGAAAAGTTTGTTAGGTACTGTGGGCCTGTAGGCTGTAGGTGGATGCCCCAACGATACAGAAGAACTTTGTTTGACTGTCCAGGCAGCAAGATGCCTCTGTCAATTCTAGAGTTTTGGAAGTTGCTTACAATGTACTCCCTGTTAACTTAGGTAATAGTATATTCTTCTGGAGTCTTTGATAGAGTTGAAGAAAGACAGTTTTATACTTATAAAAGATATATTACAGGGGCTGGAGAGAAGGCTCAGTGGTTAAGAGCACTGGCTGTTCTTCCAGAGGTCCTGAGTTCAATTCCCAGCAACCACATGGTGGCTCACAGCCATGTATTAATGAGATCTGGTGCCCTCTTCTGACTTGAAGGCAGAACACTGTAAACATAATAAATAAATAAATAAATAAACCTTTTTAAAAAAGATATATTACATATAAAATTTTACACTCACAAAAAATAAGATAGATGATAAGGTGTTTTCCTCAATTTGCCAAATATAAATGAACTAAATATTGTAACTATAATTCTTGCTTGATAACTGCTTTGTTGTATGTAATCTTGCTATGTTAAAGTTAAAACCTTCCTTTTTATTTAGACAAAAAAAAGGGAGGTGATGGGGATACCCCTCTGTATACTGTGAATATCATTGGTTAATAAAGAATTTGCTTTGGAGGCTGGAGAGATGGCTCAGAGGTTAAGAGCACTGACTACTCTTCCAGAGGTCCTTAGTTCAATTCCCAGCAACCACATTGTGGCTCACAGCCATCTGTAATGAGATCTGGTGCCCTCTTCTGGCCTGCAAGCATACAGACAGACAGAACACTGTATACATAATAAATGAATAAATCGTTAAAAAAAAAAAGAATTTGCTTTGGGCCTTTTACAGCGAAAAATAGGGCAAGGCAGGAATTCTAAGCAGATAGAAGAAAAAAGAAGGCTGAGACAGAGAGATGCCATATAGCTGCCACAGTAGACAGACACTAGATAGAACCTTACTGATAGGCCACAATCACATAGTGATACACAGATTAATAGAAATGGGTTAATTTAAGATATGAGTTAGCCAGTAATATGCCTAAGCTATTGGCTAAGCAGTATTGTAATTAATATACTTTCTGTGTGTTTATTTTGTGTCTGGGCAGCTGGGAACGAACAAACAGCCTCCATCTACAACTGCCCTTCACTGTTCTGATTAAATGACAACCTGCTTCTATAGAGATCAGGCTCTTCTTTTATTTCCACATTGCCTGGATCAGTCCTAATCTAACATATGTGTGTGTGTGTGTGTATACCCAAACATATACACACAAACATATAATTTAAAATAAAAGTGAACATTCTAGGTTCTCCTCCAACTTTCACACACAAACAGAAATGTGCTGTAAAAGGGCAACACATACACAGGCCAAACCTGTCAGAAAACCAGGTAGGCTGCTCACAGACCTTCTCCTCACTCTGTTCCTCCAGACCCAATTCCTCAGTCTTGTCCCTAGCACTGCAACAGACTACTATCTTCAGCCTCCCTTTCCCTTGCCCACCAGACCTGCTTTGGATCCCACAGATCATCCCTCTAACCTCCCTCCACTTACTCATCACTGTATCCTGGCCCCCAACTCCAGCTATGGCCTGCTCAGCCACAGGGCACACCTGCCAGGAAACCAAGTAGGCTACCTGCAGACCTTCTCCACTGTTTGTTCTCCTAGACCCAGTCCCTCAGTCTTGTCCCTAGTGCTTCAACAGATCACCAGCTGCAGGCTAACTTCCCTTACCCACAGCTCCTGAGGATCCCACAGACCAGCCCTTCCTAACCTCCCTCCAACCATTACATCCCAGCCTCCAACACAAGCAGGCATTCCCTGTGAACACACCAACAGTGGAGGCCAGTAAAACAAGCAACATAGCTGTCATACTCTCTGAAAATCCAGAGAAGGAACAGAAACCAAGGAACAAAACAGTCACCCAACAAAGACAAACCCAGAAATCAGCACCTACACTTGTACTCATCCCAAACCCAGGTGCTGAAATGCCAGTGTAAAAACACAGTAACAGCCAGAGCAATATGTCTCCACTAGAACCCAGCCATCCAACCACAGCAGGCCCTGAACAGTCCAACAGAGCAGAAGCACAAGGAAAAGGCCTTAAAAACAACTATATGAAGATGACAGGTGTCCTTTAAAAAGGAAATGAATACATCCCTTAAAGAAATCCAGGAAAGCAAACAATTGGAGAAAATTAATAAATGCCTTAAAGAAAACCAAGAAAATAAAAATCAGTTGAAAGAAACAAATAAAACTGTTCAAGACCTGAAAATGGAAAGAGAAACAATAAAGAAAACCAAAACTAAGGGAACTGTGAAAAGTTTTTGCTTCATCTTATTATATTTTGTTTTGTCATATTTGATTGTTATCTCTTAGAAATTTTTTTCCTAAGGGAGACAGAAAGAAAATGGATTCAGAGGTAAGCAGAGGTAGGGAGAAACTGGAGAACTGGAGGGAGGGGAAACTATAATCAGGATATGTTATATGATAAATTATTATTACTTTTACATCTCTACTACAGTTTCCCTTCCCTTCTCTCCTCCATGTCACTCCTCACACCTCCCTTCTGACCTCGATACACTCCTACATTCTCTTCAGAAAAGGGTAGTCCTCCCATGGATAGCAAACAAACATGGTATATCCAGTTGCAGTAAGACTAGGTACCTCCCCTCATATTAAAACTGGATAGGGTAGTCCATTATGAGGAAAAGGGTTCCAAAAGCTGGCAAAAGATTCAGAGACAGTCCCTGCTCCCACTGTTAGGAGTCCCACAAGAATACTAAGCTACACACTGTAACATATATGCACGGGACCTA
Organism: Dicrostonyx torquatus; assembly: GCA_028555095.1. NCBI lineage: Eukaryota > Metazoa > Chordata > Mammalia > Rodentia > Cricetidae > Dicrostonyx > Dicrostonyx torquatus. The sequence continues at coordinate 7,701,807 of JAQHUG010000060.1, read as the reverse complement.
CGTCAGTCTCGTCCAGACCCCTTGGTTGTTGTGTTCAGTCTCTGTGAGCCTGTCTGAGCCCCTATGAATCCAGGTTAGTTGATTCTACAGTTTTCTTGTAGTGTTCTTGGCCCTGTGGGCTCATACAATCCTTCTGTCCCCTCTGCCCCCATCTATGTGTATAGCAGAATGTCATTAGGAATCATTTTATTGACATTTGGGCCAGTTTTGTTTGGTTCTATTCTAAATTTCTGAGCTATCGAGCCTCTGCTTCCTGGCCCTCCATTCACTGTCAAGAGTGGACTCCCTATCATAGCATGGCTCTCAATCTGAGCCAGCCATTGGTTGACTACCCCCACAATTTTTGCACAACCTTACCTCCACCACATATTGTACACAGGATAAATTGGAGGTTGAAAGGTATGTGTTTGGGTTGGTGTCCCAATCTGTCCACTTGAAGATTGCCTGGTCACAGGAGATGTCCAGTTCAGGGGACACATCTCTCACCTAGCTCACCCTCATAAATTCCTGAGAGTTTCCATTGCACTAGGTTTATAGCTCATCCCTGAGATGCCCCCTAATTCCAATTGTCATTCCAGTACTCTTTCGTCCCATTCTCCCTCCACCTGATCCCTCCTGTTCTGTCCCCACCACCACCCCTTTCCACCCACAATGTCTATTCCATTTCCCCTTCCCAGGGAGATTCATGATCCCTGCCTTGAGCCCTGCTTGTTATCTAGCCTTTCTGGGTCTGTGGATTGTAACATGGCTATCCTTTACTTTACAGCTAATATCCACTTAGAAGTGAGTACATACCATGTTTATCATTCTGGGTCTGTGTTACCTCACTCAGAATAATCTTTTCTATTTCCATCCATTTGCCTTCACATTTCATGATGTCATTGTTTTTTTTTATAGTTGAGTAATGCTCCATTATGTAAACGTACCACATTTTCTTATCCATTGAGGTTGAGGGACATCCAGCTTGTTTCCAGTTTCTAGTTATTACAAATAAAGCTGCTATGAAAATAGCTGAACAAGTGTCCTTGTGGAAGCATGGAGCACCCTTTGGGTATATGCCCAAGTGTGGTATAGCTGGGTCTTGAGGTAGATCAATTTCCAATTTTCTGAGAAAATGCCATATTGATTTTCAATGTAGCTATACAAGTTTGCACTCCCACCAGGAACGGAGCAGTATACCTTTTACTCCACATCCTCTACAGCATAAGCAGTCATTCATGTTTTTGATCTTAGTCATTCTGACAGTGTAAGATGGAATCTCAGAGTTGTTTTGATCTACAATCCCCTGACTGCTAAGGACGTTAAACACTTCTTCAAGTGCTTTCCAGCCATTTGAGATTTCTCTGTAGGGAATTCTCTGTTTAGATTTGTACCCATTTTTAAATTAAATTATTTGGCTCTTTTTATGTCTAGTTTTATCTTAGTTAAGGGTTTATTGCTGTGAAGAGACACCATGACCACAGCAACTCTCATAAAGAAAACATTTAATTGAGTGCTCATGGTGTCAGACATTCAGCCCATTATTATCATGGCAAGGAGAATGGAAATGTGCAGGCAGATCTGTGGTAGCGACAACTTGATCAGAAGGCAACAGGAAGTCTACTGAGACACTGGGTGGTATCCTGACCATAAGAAACCTCAAAGCCTGTGCCTACAGTGACACACTCCCTCCAAGCAGGCCATACCCACTCCAAAATACCCACAGCTCCTAATAGTGTGACTTCCTATGAGGTTGTGGGGGCCAGTTATGTTCAAACTAAAAGTTTCTTGAGTTTTTTCTATATTTGTATACTAGACCTCTGATAGATGTAGGGTTTCTGAAAATCTTTTCCCATTCTGTAGGCTGCCATTTTGTCTTTCAGAAGTCTTTAGTTTCATGAGGTCCTATTTATTGTCAATTTTAGTGCATTTGCTATTGGTATTCTGATTAGGAAGTTATCTACTATGTCAATGCACTCAAGGCTATGCCCCACTTTTTCGTCTATCAATTTCATGTATCTTGTTTTATGTTTAGGCCTTTGATCCACTAGGACTTGAATTTTTGCAGGGTGATAGATATGGACCTATTTGTATTCTTCTACATGCCAACATCCAGTTATACCAGCGTCATTTGTTGAAGATGCTTTCTTTTTTCCATTGTTTATTTCTGGCTTCTTTATCAAAAAACAGGTGTCCATAGGTGTGTGGATTTACATATAGATTTTTGGTTCATTTCCATTGATCAATGTGTCTTTTTTTGTTCCAATACCTCATGGTTTTTATTACAAAGCTCTTCACTACCCCTTGAAATCAGGGATGGTGATACCTCCAGAAGTTCTTTTATTGTACAGGATTGTTTTAGCTATCCCAGATTCATTGTCTTTCCATATGAAGTTGAGTATGATTTTTTCTAGTTCCTGAAGAATTGTTTTGGTATATTGATGAGAATTGCATTGAATCTATACATTGCTTTTTCTAAAATGGGCATCTTTACTATGTTAATCTTATCAATCCATGAACATAGGATAGATTTCCATCTTCTGGTGTCTTCACCAACTTCTTTCTTCAAAGACTTGAAGTTCTTGTCATACAGGTTTCTCACTTCTTTGACTAGCATTACCACAAGATATGTTATATTATTTGTGGCTATTGTGAAGTGTATTGTTTCCCTGATTTCTTTTTCAGACCATTTATCATTTATATATAGGAATAATACTGCTTGTTTTTTAATTAATCTTGTATCTAGCCACTTGACTAAAGGTGTTTGTTAAATGTAAGAGTTCCTTGGTAGAATTTTGGGGATTCCTTATGTATCATCTGCAAATAGCAATATTTTGACTTCTTCCTTTCTAACTTCTTAACACTGTTTTTATTGTATCCCATAAGTCTGGGTATGTTGTTCATTCATTTTCATTAAATTCTAGAAAGTTTAATTTCTTTATTTCTGGCTTTACAGAATACTCACTCAGTAATGAACTTCTCAGTTTCCATGCATTTGTAGGCTTTCTATTGTTTCTGATGTTGAAACAATCAACTTTAATTCATGGTGGTCTGATAGAATACAGGGGCTTATTTCAATTTTCTTGTATCTGTTCAGACTTGCTTTGTGACCAAGTATGTGATCAATTTTGGAGAATTTTGGTGCTGAGAAGAAGTGTTTTATTCTTTTGTGTTAGGGCGAAATGTTCTGTAGGTATGGCAGGTCCTTTTGGTACATAATTTCTGTAAGCTCCAGTAGATCTCTGTTTAGTTTTTCTGGATGATCTGTCCTTAGGCAAAAGTGAGGTATTGAAGTCTCCCACTACTAATGTGTGAGGGTCAATAGGCATCTTAAGCTTTAGTAATGTTTGTATTATCAATGTGGGTGCCCTAATGTTTGGGACATAGATATTAAGAAGTAAAATATGATCTTGGTTGATTTTTCCTTTGATGAGTATAAAGTGTCCTTCTCTGTCTCATTTGACTAACTTTGGCTTGAAGTCTATTTTGTTTGATATTAAAATGGTTACCCCAGCTTGTTCCTTAGGTCCATTTGTTTGGAAAATATTTTTCCACCCTTTTGCTCTGAGGCAATATCTATCTTTAAAGTTGAAGCATGTTTCTTTATGCATCAGAAAGTCTGCCCCTGTTTTTGTATTCCATTCTGTTATCCTGTGTTTCTTTATTAATGAATTGAGTTCATTGATATTAAGAGATATCAATGACCAATGACTGTTAATTCCTGGTATTACTTTGTTGTTGTTGTTAGTGGTTGGTGGTGTGTGTATGTGTGCATGCTGGGAATTGAACTCAGGACCTCTGGAAGAGTAGCCAGTGCTCTTAAACTCTGAACCATCTCTTCAGCTCCTGTTGAATGTGTTCTTATGCTGGCATTTAGGCATCTGGATTTGGGGTACTTATAGGTTATGTTCCAGTTTCTGATTTTGTCTTTTTTAGATGGGTATTTTTTTCCTTGGTTTCTGTTTCCTCTCTGGTTTTCTTGCTAGAGTGGTCTGTGGTTGAATAGATACTCTCTGCCTAAGTTGTAGCCTGAACTTCTGATGCCAGGGTAGCCTCTGGTCTATTCTGAGGTCCTCTTGGATTCTGGGTGTTGGTGTGGCCTCTAGTGGAGCAGGGACCTCTGCTAGAAGTGTGGGTATAATAGGGTATTAAGGAAGGAGGGGCTGTCAGGGTTCAGCTCGGCAGTTTCTGGGAAAGTGATGGTGGTCTACAAGCAGGGGGGTTTACCTGGGGATCTGGGTGTTGGCATGATCTCTGATGGAGCAGGGGGCATCTGCCCAGAGGAGTGGTGCATGACAGGATGCCAAGGAGAGGCAAGGGTACTGGGGTTATGCCACAGGGTTAGCCTGGGCAGGTTCTGAGGGAGTGTTGGTGGTCCAGGAACACAGGAGAGTAGGCTTACCTGGGAACCTAGGTGCTGGCGTGGCCTCTGGTGGAACAGGGGCTTTTCTCTGGGGGTGTGGGGAATGGTAGGATCAAAGAATCTATTTTCAAAAAACATGTTTTGAAGAACCGGGGGGAAAGGGACAATACATACACACAAATTCCTGCCCTTATGTTCTGAATATACAGAAATTTCATAAGGGCAAATGACTTTTTCTGTTTTGTTCCTATATCACCAACTAGTTGTTGAATAAACCAATGCCTTGTCTTCAGATTTGCTCTAGACATCTAGGGCTCCCAAAACCTCCTTGAAAATATGATGAACACATATCAGAGGGCTTCAACCCTGGCTGCACATCATAACCATGCATCTTCCATCCCAGAAATGCCAATTCAATTAGTTTGTAGGTGTTTTAAAATAGCCCCAGGTAACTGCAATGTACAATCATCACTGAAAGCCCCTAATTTGACCTAGTCAAGTCAGGGATTTGGTGGCATCTGTCCTTGGACTTCTCAATCTTGATGCACATTAGAGTTACTTGCAGACTTTGAAAGAACATATCAACTCTTGCCCACCTCTCAGGGATTTCTGTTTGGTTAACATGAGGCTAAACCATGAGTGTTTCTAAGATTCCTCCAGAAGGTTGAACAGTTGAAAATAGGTGTATTAAGTTATCTTGGGCTTAGTTTAGCACTGAAAATATCCTATTCTATAATGTCTTAACCCATAAACTGCCTCATAGACTCTTTGGAGAACTAGTGTTAAATGATTAAGACGATACTCTGTCATGTACCCTCAGTAAAGGAAAGCCTCTCTCCCCTAGCATGTAGAGTTTTCACCAATGTTCTATTCCAATTTGAATTGCCACTATCATTGAATGGTCTTATAGCCAAGGCACCTACTTCTGACCAATTTGTGGCTTTCTAAAACCACATTGCTTCTGAATACAAGAGGTGGTATAGGCCCTGTGGTAGTTTGATAATTGGCCCCATAAGTTCATAGGTAGTGACACTATTAGGAGGTGTGGCTTTGTTGGAGTGGGTGTGGTCTTGTTAGAGGAAGTGTGTCACTGTAGGGACAGGCTTTGAGATTTCCTATGCTCAGGATACCACCCAGTGTCTCAGTCAATTTCTTGTTGCCTGCAGGATGTAGCACTTTCAGCTCCAGCACTATGTCTGACTGCATGTCTCCATGTTCCCCACCATGATGATAATAGACTGAAACTCTAAAACTGTAAGAGAGCCATCCCAATTAAATACTTCCTTTATAAGAGTTCCCAAGATCTCAGTGTCCCTTCACAATTAAAAAAAAACCTAATTAATACAGGCCCATAGAGGAAATCCAAGGCCTAGGGACATCTCTGTGTTCTATCACTGCCATGCTCCTTACCACACCCATACTCCTTACCACTTCCATGTTCCTTACCACTGCCACACGCCTTATCATTTCCATGCTTGTCACCATGCCCACACCCCTTACCACTGCCACACCCCTTACCACTGCCACACTCCTTGCCACTGCCACAATCCTTACCACTGCCACAATCCTCATCACTGCCATGTTCCTTACCAGTTCCATTCTCCTGACCACTGTCATGTTCCTGACCACTGCCATATCAAATTGTCACTTCCTAGTTCCAGACCCTACAACTACTAAGAAGTCCCTAAAGTGAACTAGAGTGACAAAAGTAATACACTTTTACAACTTTCCTCTTAAGTGCTTCTCTATCTCTGTTACTATCTCACAGAAGATCCACAATATTTATTTTATTCTTTATTTTTCAGAATAATTTATTTATTCCAAGCTAAATATGACTGATAGTTTCAGTGCAACCTGGGACACCTGAGTTCTTAGAATGGTTCTACAAGGAAGCTGGGCAGTGGTGGTGCACACATTTAATTCTAGCACTTGGGAGGCAGAGACAAGCAGATCTCTGTGTTTGATGCCAACTGGTCTCCAGAGGAAGTTCCAGGACAACATGAAACTGTCTTGAAAATGTACCACATTTTCTTTGTCCATTCTTCTGTTTTATGAGCATCTAAGTTGTTTCCAGGTTCTGGATATTATGAATAAAGCTGCTATGAACTTAATGATCAGTAGTTTTAACATAGTAAAAATGGACATCTTACCAAAAGCAATCTACAAATTCAATGCAATCCTGTAGCATGATTAATAAAAACCCAGAGACAGATATTGGGGCTCAACTTAAAGGTCAGAAAAAGAAAAACAGCCAGCCACTGTCTCTTACCTCTACCTCAGACTGAAATGGAGATCCTGCCTTCAGAAATCTCAGAATGAAATTGTGTCTGAGAGCTGTCTCCTCCTGTCTTATATTCCTCTCTAGAATTGGTATTAAAGTCATGCACCACTACCACCTAGTTTCTAAGGCAACTGGTGTGGCTACTGGGATTAAAGCTGTGTGTCACAACTGCATGGTATGTAAGACTGATCAATGGGGCTGCTTTACTCTCTGATCTTCAGGAAAACTTTATTTATTGAAATACAAATGAAATATCACTACATAATTCCCATCATAATGTCAACACAATTCCTTATAGACCTTGAAAGAACAGTATTCAACTTCATATGGAAAAACAAAAAAACTCAGGATAGTTAAAATAGTCCTGTACAATAAAAGAACTTCTGGAGGTATCATCATCCCTGATTTCAAGCTCTACTACAGAGCTATAGTAATAAAAACAGCATGGTATTGTCATAAAAACAGATGGGTGGATCAATGAGATCAAATTGAAGTCCTAGACATACATTCACACGCCTATGAACATCTGATTTTTAACAAAGAACCCAATGGATAAAAGAAATCATCTTCAACCAGTGGTGCTGGCATAACTGGATGTCAGCATGTAGAAGAATGCAAGTAGATCCATATCTATCACCTTGCACAAAACTTAAGTCCAAGTGGATCAAAGGCCTCTACATAAATCCAGTTACACTGAAACTGATAGAAAAGAAAATGGGAAATAGCACTGAACACATTGGCACAGGAGATAACTTTTTGAATCACCAGTAGCACAGACACTAAAGTCAACCATTAATATGTGGAACCTCATGAAATTGAAAAGATTCTGAAAGGCAAAAGGCAGTATCAATGAGACAAAATGGCAGCATTCAGAGTGGGAAAAGATCTCCACCAACCCCATATCTGGCAGGGGGTGGATCTTCATAATATATAAAGAACTTAAGAGGGGCTGGAGAGATGGCTCAGCAGTTAAGAGCACTGGCTGCTCATCTAGAAGTCCTGAGTTGAATTCTCAGCAACCACATGGAGGCTTACAACCACCTATTATGATATCTGGTGCCCTCTTCTGGCTTGCAGGCATGCATGCAGGTAGAACACAGTACGCATAATAAATAAATATTTTCTAAAAGAACTTAAGAAACTAGCCATCAAAAAATGAAATAATCCAATTTAAAAATGGGATACATATCTAAACAGAAAATTCTCAACAGAAGAATCTCAAATGGTGGAGAAACACGTAAATGTTCAATTTCCTTAGCCATCAGGGAAATGCAAATCAAAATGACTCTGAGATTCCATCTTACAGTCCTCTCTTAGTTAGGGTTTCTATTGTTGTGAAGAGACACCTGACTGCAGTAACTCTTACACAGAAAGCATTTAATGGTAGTGACTCACCGTTCAGAGGTTCAGTCATTATCATCAGGGCAGGACATGGTGCTGTGCAGGCAAACATGGTACTAGAGAGGCAGCTTCCACATGTTGATATGCAGGCAACAGGAAGTAGATTGACTCACTGTGGGTGGCTTGAGCATATATGAGACCTCAAAGCTTGCCTCCATAGTGACACACTTCCTCCAACAAGACCATGTCTACTCCAACAAGGCTACATCTCCTAATAGTGCCACTCCCTTTGGGGTCAATTTTGTTTCAAGCCACCATAATCTATAAGAATGGCTATGATCAAAAACACAAATGGTAGTGTATGATGGAGAGGATGTGGAGCAAGGGGAACACTCCTCCACTGCCTTGGGAATGCACACTTGTAAACCAATATGGCAGTTGCTCAGAAAATTAGGAATCAATCTACCTCAAGACTCAGCACCACCACTCTTGGGTATATACCCAAAGGACACTCAATCATACCACAAAAAACACTTGCTCAGCTATGTTCTTAGCAACTTTATTTGTAACAGCAGGATCTGTTTCTAACACAGTTCTCATTTTGCATAGAAATATTTGTGAAGTGGCTCCTATCTTGCAGTATCACTATCTACCACCAATGTGGGTTTGGAATATTACTGTAAATATATACTGTCATTTTCAGGTTGTTATACAATTCTCTGACTTGAACTATACAGCAGGGGAGTGACAGACACTAGAACTACATTTATTAGGTACCAGCTTATATCAGACATTCTGCTAAGGGCTTTTCTCCATCTCCCCTGTAGGGTATTACCTCTATCTGACTGATGAAACAGCTTACCACTCTGTGTCTCTTCTGTAAGTTATGTCCTACTGCACAGAAGAGGAAATAGATGTTGCACAGCCAGTCAATGGCAGAGCAGGTCTCATGCTGGATCATTGGGGTTTCTGTCCTGCCTAGTACCCCACAGCTGGCAAGCCCCAAAGAAAATCACACAGAAAGTCTACATTAGGTTACAAACTGATTGACCCATTAGCTCAGTCTTCTTACTAGCTCTTGTAACTTATATTTACTCATTGTTCTTATCTATGTTAGCCACATGGCCAGTACCTTCTCTCAGCGGAGCAGCTTACATCCTGCTTCTTAGATGGACTGCGCAGGAATGCCAAGGGAGCTTCCTGCTTCCCAGAATTCTCCTGTTCTCAAATCTACTTCCTGTCTGGTTTTTCCGCCTATACTTCCTGTCTGGCCAATCAGCATTTACTTAAAACATGATTGAAAGAATACAGAATTGTGCCACACCCCCTGTCATAGAACTTGTGACTTTCATCCCAAACATCTTCTTCCTGAAAACCTGGCAATACAATCCAGTTACCACTGCATGCCAGAGTTCAGTGGAGAGGGAAAGGAACGCAGCTAGGTTTCAAGTACCATGATCAATCAAGTAGTAAAATCTCATCCTTTCCTTTGACATATACTTCCTCCCTACCCCGATAATTTTGTCACTGTAAGAACTCATTGAACGCCCTTTTGATGGTGGCTGGTCCTTGGTGAGCCCCACTGCTTCATATCCGTCCTATTGGAGTGGTAAGAGCAACCCCTAACCCCTGAAATGCTCTGCTCTATTAGGAGGCTCCCTCCTCCCCTCCCCTGGCTTTTCTGTGTTCCACACCCCAGATTGTCCCTAAGCAACACTCCCCTTTGGTGGGGGCCGGGTTCCTGCAGGAATTGGCCTGCTTCATGGCTATGGCCTTGGACTAGGGTGGGTCCAGTATAAACCTGTAGGGCTCCAGCAGAGAAGCCCGCCCTTTTGATGATGGCTGGTCCTTGGTGAGCCCCACTTCCTCAGATCCATCTCACTGGAATGTTGATCCACATGGAGAGGAAGAGATGGGCAGGCACCAATCCAAGAGTTCCTCTAACAACCTGAAAAGCAACATAACAACACCAGAATTCAGCAATTATACAACAAGATCTGAGCAACCTAATCCAGAAGAAGTAGAAGAAATTGATTTAAACATAGCTTTATGAAAGTGATAGAGAACATTAAAGATGAGGTGAAAAACTCCTTTAAAGAAAGAGATGAGAAGACTAACAAAAA
>JAQHUG010000060.1:7660122-7679695 GCA_028555095.1 Dicrostonyx torquatus | reverse complement strand
GTTAATATAAGTTATAAGAGCTAGTAAGAAGGCTGAGATAATGGGCCAATCAGTTTATAACCTAATGTAGACTCTCTGTGTGATTTTCTTTGGGGCTTGCCAGCTACAGGGTACCGGGCGGGACAGTAACCCCAACGAGCAGGCCCTCATGTTACAGAAAAGCACCCAAGAGGTCTGTACTATGAATCACAATCACATTCAATTTTACTATGCCTAAAAACTCAGTTCAGTGATATACAGAAAAATGTTCTGTAATAGTGAGTGTCTTAGTGTTTCTATTGTTCTGAAAAGGCACCATGACCACAGCAACTGTTATAAAAGAAACATTTAATTGGTGCTAGCTTACCCAGAGGTTTAGTCTATTATTGTCATGGCAGGAAACACGGCACGTGGTGCTGGAGAGGTAACTAAGAGAGTTCTACGTCTTTTTTTTAAACAATCTCATTTTACATACCAATCCCAGTTCCCTCCCCTCCTTTTTCCCACCCCATCCTACATCCACTCCTCAAAAAGGGTGAGGCTTCTCATGGGGAGTCAACAAAATCTGTCACATCACTTGAGGCAGGACCAAAGCCCTACCCCCTGTATCTAGACTGAGCAAGGTATCTCTCCATAGGTCATGGGCTTCAAAGAGCCAGTTCATGCACTAGGGATAAATACTGGTTCCCCTGCTAGTGGGCCACAGACTGCTGAAGCCACACAACTGTCACCCACATTCAGAGGGCCTAGTTTGGCCTTATTCTGGTTCCTCAATGTCAATCCAGGGTCATTAAGCTCCCACTAGCTCAAGTCAGCTGTTTCTGTGGGTGTCTTCATCATGGTCTTTGCTCATATTCTCACTCTTCCCTCTCTTTGACTGGACTCCAGGAGTTCAGCCCAGTGCTTAGCTATGGATCTCTGCATCTGCTTCCATCAGTTACCAGTTGAAGGTTCTATGATGATAATTGATGTAGTCATCAATCTGATTACAGGGGAAGGTTAGTTCAGGCACCTTCTCCACTATTGCTTAGATTCTTAGTTGGGGTCATCCTTGTGGTATCCTGGGAGTTTCCCTAGTGCCTGGTTTCTCAACAGTCCCACAATGGCTCCCTCTTTCAAGGTATCTCTTTCCTTGTTCTCCCTCTCTGTCCTTTACCCAAATCGATCTTCCTGATCCCTCATGTTCTCCTCCCCACTCCCTTATCACCCTCCCACTCTCCCCCTACACTGCCAATTTACTAAGGAGATCTTGCCTAATTCCCCTTCTGGATAAAGAAAATGTGGTACATTTACACAATGGAGTACTACTCAGTGATAACAAACAATGGCGTCTTAAAATTCCTAGGCAAATGGATGGAACTAGAAGAAAAAACAATGAGAGCTCTACATCGTGATCCTCAGGCAGCAGAAGGAGACTGCCACACTAGCTTGAGCATATGAAACCTCAGAATCCACCCCTACAGTGACACACTTCCTCCAACAAGGCCATACTTACTCTATTAAGGCCATACCTCCATTAATGACACCCTGAATCTATGGAAGCCATTTTCTTTCTTTAATTGGAAATTATTTTTCCTTCCTTTATTATTATTTATTTATTTCCTTTGTTCACTTTACATACCAATCACAGTCCCCTCCTTCCTCTCCTCCTGCTCTCTCTCCCTTCCTCCCCCATCCCCATCTACTCCTCAAAGAGGGTAAGGCCTCCTATGGGGAGTCAACTAAACCTGACATATTGAGTTGAGGTAGGACCAAGTCCCTCCCCACTGCATCTAGGCTGAGCAAAGTATCCCACCATAAGAATGGGCTCCAAAAATCCAGCTCATGCATCAGGGATAAATCCTGGCCTATAGGAGCCATTTTCATTCAGACTACCACAGTGACCTTGTTCTACCTGTATCGTCTAGTATGGTACTCATAAACCTCATGTAGCCATTGGCCCATTACTGTGATGAAGAAACCTGAAATTACATTTTAGTTTATTTCACATGTAGGGGCTAGAGAGATATCTCAGCAGTTAAGAACACCTATTGTGATTGCAGAAGACGTTGCTGTGATTCCCAGCACCAATATGGTGGCCACATCCATCTGTAACTCCAGTTCCAGAGGATCCAAGGCCCTCTGCTGACTCCCATGACTACCTTGCATGCATGTGGTACATAGACATACATGTAGGCAAAATACTCATACTCGTGAACTAAAACAACAAATAGCTACATTTATTGAGTGACATTCATTTGGAAGTGCAGGTCTTATCAATATATGGCCTCATGGAAATGAGCCAATTCATGTAAGGTTTTGAGTTCTCTTGAAGTTCAGGTCCTAAATCTATCCCAAGCAACTAAGGCAGTGCAGAAATGTGATTCCTCAGAGGAATCTTGAAGCCTCTGGGTGCTAAGGCCTTTAAGACACATGCACCATCAATGTGACCAGAAGCGAACTCATACCTTTTAGTAACACAAGTCCCCCATATTTTTTAAAATCAAATTGATCAAATATAGGCCCCATCTAGAATACTAACATCATGCAATCACAAAAGGCCATCTACAACTTGTGCCCTCCAGAGATTCAAGCACAATGCTTGCTTTGAAACTAGCTTCCACACCCAGAAACACTGCTTTGGTACTAAAAACACCATTCTTATTCCCCCGCCCCCACTAGCCATTCAGAAGACAAGAGAATGATCACTGTTTTTATATCCAAACTTTATCCAAGAAGCTGCATCAGATAAACGAGCCGGTTTTATATACACCTCCTTGGGGAGTAAAGGCAAGGAAATTTCCTTTGTGTATTTGTGTTGCATAAATTTTTAGTAAATAGGATGGCAGACAGGTCTGCCCAGATATCACCTACATCCAAATTTAGCTGCTTTTGTCTCTTCACTCATTGCTGCCTGTGCTCAAATACCAAAGTTTATTGCATGCAGCACCATAAGTTTTAAAGTCATTTCTTAAATGTCCACAATAATCACAAACACTGATCTCATATGTGGTTTTAAATCATCTTTATTGGTAACATACACCTGGTAAAGAATGCCAGCCCGTGCTACATGACCATATATCAAAAAAAAAGATACAATAAAATTCTAAAGTACAAAATATAGCATGGAAATTGAGCCTTTCCCCTTCTTGTCCCTTCAGCCAACTAATTGGTTTTCCAGAATCAATCTGTACAGCTAATGAATTGAACATCCTTCCCAAAGAGCCTGTGGAATAGCAAGTGTATTAACAGCTGTCTTTCTACTCTGAGCATCCTCCCTTCAAAAGAAGCAGAATGCAGGGAGGAAAGGGAGAGGAGAGAAAGAGATAGAGACTATCAGTGTGCTCTTCTAGAGTCAATGTTCCCTGATGGTGATATGTGAATCTTGTTTATATGTTCATAATTGTGGCTTCAAATAAAATAAGCAGCCCCTGTTACAGGGAGTGCGGGCCCTTTATTCCGGCCGCCCGGCTAGCTTAAACCCCGAAATAACCACACAGAAATTGTATTAATTAAATCACTGCCTGGCCCATTATCTCTAGCCTCTTATTGGCTAACTCTCACATCTTGATTTAAACCATCTCTAATAATCTGTGTGTCACCACGAGGTCATGGCCTACGGGGAAAGATTCAGCATGTCTGATCTGGCAGCTCCATGGCAGCTCACTCACTCTGCTTCTTCCTCCCAGAATTCAGTTCTGTCTTCTCTGCTTACCTAAGTTCTGCCCTATCAGGCCAAGCAGTTTCTTTATTCATTAACCAATGAAAGCAACACACAAATAGAAGGACCTCCTACACCAAGCCCCTCCTATACAAAAATGTTTTTTGACCAATAAATGTCTAGTACTAAAATATGAAAAAGATACTCAACATAGGTTTTGCAAGCCTGCTGACAAAAATACATGAAAAACAAGCCAATATCAGTAGTCTTTGGAGTTGGAGTGCCATTTACATATAAAGACTAATACTAAAGCATTAAAGGTAACAATGCATATTGGTCCTCATCTGTAATACAAAACATTCAAATTAGAGTGACTTAAAGGTGCCCAAATAAACCTTCCAGAAAGGATTAAAAAAAATCAAATGATAAAATCCAATGGAGTTCAGAATGTATGGAAGAATTTACACTTGAAGTACTTGTGGGTGGTTGTACAAACTTTGGCCTTTCTGATTAAGTAACCTGAAAATAAGATGAGCTATGGTTTCATCTGTACTTTTGCATCTGGTAGCTCTCCTTTGCAGAGTATGACTCAAGCAAACCTTAAAAGAAAAAAATTAAAGACTTTGCATAATGCCGGTCCTGAAAACATACATAAAAGTAACTTTACAGAGACTAAACAGATATAGTCATATATATATGCATGAAATAACAGTAAGAAAAGAGGTAATGAATTGAATTTGAAGGAGAGCAGGGAGGTATATATGAGAGAGCTGTGAAGTAGGAAAAGTGTTCTGGCTAGTTTTATGTCAACTTGACACAAGTGACAATCGTCTGAGAATAGGGAGCCTCAACTGAGAAAATGCCTCCAAATGATGTGGTTGCAGGCAATCCTGTAGGACATTTTCTTTATTAGTGCTTGATGGAGAAGGGTCCAGCCCATTGTGGGTGGTGCCATCCCTGGTCTTGTAGTCCTGGGTTCTATAAGAAAGCAGGCTGAGTAGGCCAAGGGGAGCAAGCCAGTAAGCAGCACCCCTCCATGTCCTCTGCATCAGCTTCTGCCTCCAGATTCCTGCCCTGTTTGAGTTCCTGTCCTGACCTCCTTTGATGATAAACAATGCTGTGGAAGTTTAAGTCAAATAAACCCTTTCCTCCCCAACTTGCTTTTTGGTCATGTTGTTTCATCACAGCAATAGAAACTCTAACTGAGATTTTTTTTAAAAAAAAAAAGGAAGGATAAATGTTGTAATTATATTATAATCTCAAAAAAACAAATAAATATTAATTTAAAATTTTTTAATGTTCATAGACACTTTCCTCTTCAGTGTCTAGCCTGGTAAATGGATGGAACTAGGAAAGATGATATTGAGTAAGGTAACCCAAGTCCAGAAAGACAAACAGCACATGTTATCTCTCACTGGAGGCTCCTGAGATAAGAATCTTCAAAACTGAGTACATAGCCTGAACTAAGTACAGAAACCAGGAAAGTAAAAAGGGACCATTGCCTGGGTCAGGAAGGCATGGGAGCATTTTAGAGTACAATTGATCTGATTGGGAAAATAGGAATAAAGGGAGACTAACTAGGGAGGGGGAAGCAGATAAAGACAGAAGGAAGCAGGTAAAATAAGAGTAAGGGTGTCTGGAAACATCATTAGGAATCTTACCATAAACTATTCACCTAAAAAGCACTATAATACACGTAAGTCTGTATATAAATAAATATATATAGTTTAAATGAAATTTTCACATCTGGGCTGTCGATGCTCCCTCCAATAGCCAAAGACCACCTATAACACAAACACGAATACCAGGCATGAGAAGCGCTCTTTTGAGTTGTAGGAAAGAGTTTCCCAAATGACTCCCAAAATTTTACATGCTATTGGCATTGCCTTTGGCTGTCCATACTAAAGATACAATGCATTTCAGACACAAGGCCTCTTTTTTGAGGACTAGTTTTCATGGTACCAGAAAGAGCCATGGAAACTTCAAAAGAAGGGAAGCATCCAATAGTCCTACACAGATATGAGCCAACACAACCACCAACCAACATGGTACGATAACCCTAACAGTGCACTAGTGGCACACATGCCTTGATCATAACCAACAGCTCTCAAATTGGACTTAAAACACATTCAACAAGAGGGAAATGGCTACTACTAGAAACCTAGTCAATTTTCCAGGGCTAGTAAAGTCATGGCTCGTAGAGGGGAACTTACAACTGCCACTTTACTAAATCAACATGACTCTTAAGTACATTCTAAATATTTGTCCTAATACCAACAGATGAGTGTAGTCCTCATCCCTCATTAAGGACACTTCTCATTGCAATAGAGACCATTACAGAAAACCCCATCCAATCAAAACACAGAGTTGTGCAGCTCAGTACCAATGGATACATCTACAAAACAACTCCTGCATCTAATGTTTAGACAACACTGTAGAAGAAGGAGCAGAAAGATTATAGCAGAGGATTGGGGAGCCTTTCGTAAGATTGTGCCTCCTAATAATGTCAGAAGCTACACCCATGAAGTATTGCCATACATGAGCGAACTGTACAATGACAACGCCAATGGGCTACCATGGACAAGGGAAAGCCCATGGGGCTTCAATCCTAGACAGAGAACTACAGGCAACAATGGAATGCTTAGAGTAGGAGAAATAGTCATCCTAAGGGAAGAGTACACCAAATGGTTATCCAATACCAAACGATAGGAACTTAAAATATACATAAAACATCATTATACAGACTGAAGAGGTTGTATTTATGCATTTAGGAGTGTGTGTGTGTGTGTGTGTGTGTGTGTGTCTGTGTGTGTGTGTGTGACAACTATTAGAGAAAAAGAGGCTATGAATTTGAAGGAGTAGGAATGATATATGAAACAGTTTGGAGGGAGAAAAGGGAAGGGGACATGCTGTAATTATAATCTCAAAAATGAAATGAATAATAAAAGTTTATTATTGTTAAAAAATAAATAAGGGCCAGCAATATGACTCAGCTTTGATACCCTTAACCCATGCTATAAAGACAGAACCAAATCATGAAGATTGTTCTCTGAACTACACATACACACTGTGGCAATACACATCTGGATTCAGAAGCACACACACACACACACACACACACACACACACACCCATGCACACACATGGACTAAATAAAACATGTCTGGATAAATAAATAAAAATAGGAGCTTGGGAGATATGTCAACCATGAAAGCGCTTGAGGATCAGAACCATGTAAAAACTGGGCATCCTTGCTGCAGCTGATTTCTGAGGATTGCAGGCAACCTAACCTTGTCTAATTGATTAACTCAGGTCCCAGTAAGAGACTCTGTCTCAAAAATCAAGGCGAACAACCCCTAATGAATGACATCTGAGGTTGACCTCTGTTCTACACACGCACACACACTGCAGTGCACCTGTACATATATGAACAAGCAATAAATAAATAAATATAGCCAGGGGTGATGGCAGCACACCCCTTTAATTTCAGCACTCTGGAGGCAGAGGCAGTTGGATCTCTGTGAGTTCAAGGTCAGCCTGGTCTACAGAGCTACTTCTAAGATAGCCAGGGTTACACAGAGAAACATTGTCTCAAAACAAACAGACAGACAAACAAACAAACAAATATATAAATGAAAATTCTTGAAGAAGAATCATCATAATTATCCCCAACATCACACCTTAAGCAAGTTCTAGTATTAATCTGAAGTGAATAAGATTACAAAAAATGCTTAATCTGATCCTGAGGCAAGAGACAGAAGGAAACAATCGTTTAGATTGCATAAATGGCTTCTTTGGAGAACTAGGTTACCTCACATGATCTCCAAAGTATCCTCCTAAATTCTAAGGTATAAAAAGTAACCAGCCAATGATAATGGCACTGGGACCTATCTCTTCTGCATGTATTGGCTTTTTGGGAACTTATTCTATATGAATGCACATCTTCTTAGACCGAGATGGAGGGGGGAGGGCCTTGGGCTTCCCACAGGGCAGGGTATCCTGCCCCATCTTAAGGAAGCAGGGGGAGGGCGGTGGGGTAGTGGGGGAGCGGAAGGGCCGGGAACAAGGGGAGTAAATGTAAATTTTTCTTTTAACAATAAAAAAAAAGTAACCAGCTCATACTGATATTCCCACCAGAGGGCACTAAATTATGCAACCTCCCTGCTTTTGTGACACAGCATTTTCATTTGAGTGACATTCATAATATACATCATTTGTTCCTTTACAGGACCTTGCACATAAAATACCAAATGTTTATCTAAGACGTAATTGTGATTATTTCCTATTGAAAAGAAGACCTGCTCTTATCATCCATTTATGATGCAGTTTCCAGTAACACTTTCTTTGTAAAGGAAGAGCTTTAGGTTAAATCACCCATACTGCAAATAAGCACATCCCACATTATGGTCTTCTGGGTTTACATTATCAGATAAAATGAAGACAGCAGGAAGCGTCTGGCCTTATTCTTTGATCATAAGAGCACAGCGTGGAACACGTTACACTTTACTAGAATATCATTTGGATGCTAGCTGTTATTCTTTTCCAAGAGCTTCACATGTGTTTACATGTATTGCAGCAGATACAGATTATTTCCAATTTAAGATTTGATAAGCAAATAAACTGCCAAGACGGTACATTCTAGATACATGCCCCAAAAGGTTAGAGGAAGTGCAGCAGAGACAGACAGACTATGGTGTTAGTGAGGCCACATCAATAAAATGGATGTGTCAAAAACCATTCTTTGTGAGCATTTGATTCAATGTGAATACCCTTATCATCCCTGGGAAATTGTGCACCAATGAACTCCCACTACTGTCTGTGAGTCGAATCATGAAAGGAACAAGGAAGTATTCAGGATCCGCAAAGGTTAGCTAACCCGTAGCTAGTGGACTGTTTCAGGCTGTGCCTAGCACAGAATGAATGACTGCTGGCTCCAGCTGTTGAGCTTGGTGAAAAGGATATTGCTAAGCTGAAGCTGAAAGTCCGCATTGCTAAAATTCAGCAGCCATGTCTTCGCCAAGCCCTAACTTTCCACAGTTACTTCTAAGTGTGACTTATCATTCCTGCATGATATGACACTCCCCTGACAGTTCACGTATATCCAGGGACACTATCAGAGAAGAGCCCCTAGTCTCATGGATAATGGCAAGAAATGAACTTGACATTTACATCCCAGGTATGGGGAGAAGTCTATAGTGATATTTTGATAGTTTAACAAATAAAGATTACCTGAAGATCAGAGTGCAGAGCTAGTCACACTACTTAGCCATAGAGGTCAGGGAGTGGGGGTACACACCTTTAATCCCAGGACTCAGGAGACAGAGGCAGAGGGATCTCTATGAGTTCAAGGCCACCCTAGGCTACACTAGGTTAAATCTGTCCAAAAGAGAAACAGAGCTCACAAAAGGTGATCCCAGCATTTGGGATACCATGCCTTTAATCCCAGCACTAGGAAGGTTGAGACAGGAGTGATATGGCTTGGCAGAAAGAAAAACATAAGGCAGGAGGAGACAAGAGCTCATTGAAGTCTGGAGATACAGTCAGAGGATTCGGTAGAAGTAAAAAGTCTCTCTAGTGGCTAGTCACTCTGCTTCTCTGATCTTCAGCATTAACCTCTATATCTGCCTCTGGTTTTTTGTATTATTAATACCAATTAGAATTTATGCTACAAAAGTTAGTGAGCATTCACAGGTTAGAACAGGGCTTGCTTCAACACAACAAACGGCATGAACATTCACGTACATCAACCGTTCTCAACCTGTGAATCTCAAACCCTTTAAGGGGTCAGATAACCCTTTGACAGGGATGGCCCAAGATCATCAGAAAACACAGATATTTACATCACAATTCAGAACAGCAGCAAAATTACAGTTATGAAGTAGCAATAAAAATAATTTTATGGTTGGGGGGTCACCGCAGCATGAGGAACTGTATTAGGGTCACGGCATTAGGAAGGTTGAGAACCACTGGTATAGATTATCCTGCTACTATGCCTTCAGATCCCACCACTACAATGCAAGGCTTAGATGTTACAAGTGTGGGGATGCTGCACTGTGGTTGTGAAAGAAAAGACTCCTTGGGCAATGACCAAACAAACCAGTGACCCTCTACGTGGGAAGTGAGCAGTTAATCAACAGTCACACTGTGATACTTGTGGGACTACTTAGCTGTCCATGGGATACTCTGCAATTGCATGATAAGTCTTGGAGTCCTAGACACTAAGAATGTGACAGGTTGCTCAGGGTCCCAGTTGTATAATCTCTCCCAATAGACACACATGCACCCCAATTCTGCCTACCTCGCAGTCCCTCCATATCCTCCCTTCCCCTCTGCAGTGGCCCTACAAATGAAAATTTTAAAAATGTAAAACAAAACAGCAAACAAGCAAAAAGTAAAAGAACCAAAATGACAACCAAACAAACCACCTCTCTCTTCCATCTTTCTTGCCTCTCCAACACCTCTTCTTTATCCTGGTGGCGTTGGGAGAAGGGGAGTGTCACACAGTATACCCTTTTGTCCAATCAGCCTTACTTGCAAATGCTAATTTCAGTGAGTCACTGGTCTGTTTCAAGGTGTCTGCTTTCTGGTATACCATCATCACTGGAACTCCTCTCGGATACCCTGTGGTTATCATTTCACAGTACCAGCTCCTTCACAAGCTCCAGCAGGTCCTATATGGAGTAGATGTTAGGGTGGACCAACCCAAAACCTAGCTGTGGGCCTGGGTAACAGTTAAGCTGGTCAGTCCAGGCCACTGGGGGCACCCACCTCAGGAGAGGGGCAGGATCAGTTCCCCTATACCCATGCCATCAGAGTCAGCTCTTCCTCCTCCCCTGCTGTGGTGAGTGGTGGGGCCATCTCTCCTGAGTGGGGGGGGGTGGCTCGTCCATGAGGTTCAAGGCCAACTCTCTTACTATAACATACAGCAAGGGGCAGCGGCAGCTCTCCCAAGGTCAGTGAAGGACAGGGCCGGCTCAGCATGGTCCTCTGATTCCATCCCATATATGGTTCCCACAGCAGGACCACAGACCCAGACATGGCAGCAACTTGGGCCCAGATGGTATCCTGGCTCTAGGTCAGAATACAGGCCACTAAGATCTGTATGGCTTCAGCTGAAGCATGGTCCCCAGACTCCAACAAGGCCCTAATAAAGATTTCTGTGGAGATGACCTAGGAGATGAAGAGCATTTACAGCATATTGACTTATACTTGTGAAAAAATCTGGATGAAATGGGCTTATAAAAAGGATGGAGATGGCTGGGAAACTCAGCAATCAAAAGCTACAGAAGGTGTTCCCTATATTCGATAGCACCCCCTTGGAAGGAGTGGGCAACAGCTTCTCCTGGTTATTAAGCTGAGAAGGAACACATGGTTTGGCTGGGAAAGCACTGGACTTAACAAAGGAGAACACAAACCCAAAGAGCTTACAGGATCCGTATAAGTCCAAAAAGCACTGGATTTGGATTCTGTGGGTGCTATTATTAAGAGGGCTGGAAAACCAAGATTTCAGGGGCTGGAAAATTAGCTTAGTTGATAAAGTGTGTGCGACACAAGTTAGAGAACCTATGTGAAAATGCCAAATGATGGTTACCTGTAATCTCAGCACTGAGAAGGCAGAGAGGAGAGAATCCCTAGGGTTGGTGGCCAATGGTTTGCCCTAGTTATTGCTTTATTGCTATGAAGAGACCCATGACCAAGGAAACTTTAAAAGGAAGCATTTAATTGCGGGCTTGCTTATAGTTTCGGAGGGCTAATCTATGACTGTTATAGTGGGGAGGATGGAGGCAGGCAGGCATAGCACTGAAACAGGAGCTAAGAGCTTTCATCCTGATCTTCAAGCAGCAGGCAGAGACAGAGAGACTAGACCTGTAATGGACTTTTTAAATCTCAAAGCCTACCTCTAGTGACACACCTCCTCCAACAAGGCCACATCCTGATTCTTCAGACTTATGAGCCCATGGGGGCATTCCAATTCAAATCACAATACCACCATAGTCTTATCACCAAACTTGAAATTTAACAATGGACTTGGTCTCAAAAAAAAATCCAGTGGACGGTGACTGAAGAAGGCACTTGTCATCTACCACTAGACTCCACATATGAACACACATACATGGGTATACAAACATGTACACACATACAAATAAATAAAAGAAAGAGTTTAGACTTGGAAGTCTTCTCTCAGGACACAGAATCTAGCCCCATGAAAAGGACCAGGAGTCAGATATTCCTACTACTGTAGCTCACAGAGACCTGGTGCAGTAATAACCAACACTGAACAAAAGAGAGAGGCCTGAGAAGCTCTGAAAAGCTGCAGAAGGAGGAATGAAAATGCTGAGGGAAAGACTACATAAAGCCAAAATCACAACCAGAAGACAGTATCTGCAGAGAGCCAGAACCAGAGGACATGAACAGAAGCCAAAAGGAGGGCACAAGTGAGAAGAACACAAGCTCTCCTAATGTTAGAAATGGACTCCTCTACAGTAAGGAAGATTATTAGAAGAGGGTTAATTAGCATCCACAAAGACAAAGGGGCCCATGAGCAAAGACATCAAGTAGAGAGGTGTTTAACCACAAGACTCCAGGAAGCCACATAGGGAATAACCACGTGGTCTGAAGGGAAACCAGGGGGACTTTATTTTCAAAGACTCCGGAGATGGCACATGAGACATTGTGATCAGATGAACAGCCAATAGATAATAAAAGTGTTGCTCAATATTTATTGATTGGAAAAGATCAAATAGAAGATCAAGGAGGGTTTTTCTCATTGAACTCTTCATTCATTGTCCAGTTCACCAACTTCAGCCATTTTTCAGATTTGGGAAATGGAAGATGGGTTCCTGGGAAGAAGGGTAATGGTGAGTATAAAATGACTGTCACAGTACTTCCACAAATGGACCCATAGCCACTTACTTGGGTGTCTGTCCACTGGAAAAAGAATATTCTGTCATTTCAAGAAATATATAGAAGCCAAGTAGCACCTTAAGGGCTGACTCCAAATAGAGCTCATAGGAGGCCTGCTACCCTACCCAGGAGTAATTTTCCAGCCCCATGTATGTAACTTGAGTTGACTTGGTAATAATCTCCAGTAGATAAGGCCCTATTGCTGAAGACAGCACTTACACATCTCGTGGAACATGGAGAAGTCAAGCCGATACCTAACTAGAACCTACACCACTACTGACTAGTTTTCATGGTACTGGAAGGTACTTTGCATGCTGCTAAAGGATAAAGGTAACCACCATCCCGGCTCTAAATACTGTGATCTACAATGGTGATCTGCCTTCAATATACTCTACTACAATAGTAGTCCAAAAGTTGGAGTAACCAAGCACTCTCTAATTACATTTAAGACCCACTCCAAGAGATGAAACCCATGCCTAACACTGCTCAGGTAGCCAAGAATCTGAGACTAATTAGGCCATAGAACTAGGGGAAAACCAAAAAACTATTGTTCTACTAAAGGGACATAAAAATTAAATGACTTCTAACAACACTCTGCTATACCCATAAATCACTGTCTCCTTCAACCAAGGTCTCCATCATGGGCACTTTCTCATACAGTAGATTAGAACTAATACAGAAACCCACAGCTTGACAATGTGCAGAGAAAGAGACATCTTGGAGTATTTGGTACTAAATGTGATGTCTTCATCAAGCCCCTCCACTCGGAGTTCAGTGAACAATATAGATGAGGAGGTGGAAACACTGTAAGAGCCAGAGGGGCTGAATGACACCAAAGAAATAGTGTCTTCCAGACACAACAGGACTGACACACATATTAACTCATAGTGATGGTGGTAGCATGCACAATGCCTGCACAGTTCCAAGACTAAGAGGGGAAGTAGACATAAGTTCCCATCTCTAATCAAGAAATTATGTCCAACTGACATCTACTTGCAAAGGAAAAATTAGTCTTTTTCAATTGAATCTCACATAAATAACAAGGCCCCTATGCCCAGCATTAGATGGTCAACACAAAAATGGACTTGTCTAAAAGATCTCCTGAGTAAATTGGGAGCACAGAAGGGGAGAGAAGAGGAGGGAAGAGGAGAGTTGACCATGAAAACTCTTATAAAAGAAAGCGTTTAATTGGGGATTGCTCAGTTTCAGAGGTTCATTGTCATCATGGCAGGGAACATGGTGGCATGCAGAAAGACACGGTACTGGAAAAGTAGATGAGTGTTCTACATCTGGATCTGCAGGCAGCAGGAAGAGAGAGAATCATTGGCCTGGCTTGGGCTTTTAAAACCTCAGAGCTTACCTCTAGTGACATACTTCCTCCAAAAAGTTACACCTACCCCATACCTCTTAACCCTGCTCAAGCAGTGTCACTTCCTGATGACCAAGCATTCAAATGCATGAGCCTATGAATGACTTTCTTATTCAAACCACCATAGAACTCAATGATATTTTGTAGACTTTTTGTTTCATATGTTTTTATTTGGGGCTTTTTTGTTTTTATTAACTTTTTGCTCATATATTATGGTTTCCAATTTTGTATTTTTGTGTTTTGTTTTAGTGTGTGTTTATATGTGTGTGTGTTTTGTGTTTTTAAAAATTGTTTTGCTTGTTTTTTGCTGTTCTGTTCACTAAAGAGAGAGAGAAATAAAAGGGGTGGAGTTGAATTGGTGAGTGGGTAGATGGGGGTAGGTGAGTTGAGGGAGGGGAAACTGTGATCAGAATATATTGTATGAAAAAAAATATAGAGAGAGAGATGTTTGGATGTAATTGACCCCCATAATCTCATAAGGAATGGCACTATTTGGAGCTATAGCTTTGTTGGAGGAAGTATGGCCTTGTTGGAGGAAGTGTGTCACTGTAGGGGAGGGTGTGGATACTATCCAGTATCTCAGCCACCTTCCTGTTCCCTGTAAGCCAAGAGCCAGCACCACATCTGCCTGCATGCTGTGAAGCTCCCCACCATGATGAAAGTGTACTGAACCTCTGTAATTATAAGTGAGCCACCCCAATTTCTTATAAAGAAAACATATATTCTTTATGGTCATGATGTCTCTTCATAGCAATAGAAATCCAAACTAAGAATATATGAAAAAAGATAAATTGTATTTTCAAAACTTTGGGGGACGATATATTCACTGTGAGTTGAAGAAAGTTGAGAGGAAGTCTTTGGAAATGCCTCTCATACCTTAGACAAGAAGGTAAATTTTGATGAGTAGTTTTCTGTCAACTCAGTTAAGGCTGTGCTTACAAGTTACTCAATAAACACTAACCTATTTCCATGAAGACCTTTTGTAAATGTGGTAAATAACAATCATCAGTTTATTTTACATAAAAAATTACCTACCTGATAAGCTGGGTGGGCCTTAGCCAATCAAAAGAAGTTGTTAAGGCCAAATGAGCTTCCCAAGACAAAAATTCTACCTGTGTACTAATCCTGGCTCCTGCCCTATAAATTTCAGGTATGTCTAAACATCCCTCACAATTGTACAGTAAAATTCTGCTATATAATTTAAACCAATAAAACAAAAATGACTTAAGCCAACTACATGGGTCTTTGTCACTAATTACCATACCCTGGATACAGTGGCCCTATGAACAGAAGAACAAACAGTGGTTGAAATGGAGGCTGAGAGTAGACATTTACTTATCAAATGTGATGATTAATGTTAATAATGAATTTGACAAAAATCTAGAATCACCCACCGCTGGATATATCTGGAGGGAGTTTCTAAATTGGGCTAATTAGATGGAAAGACCCACACTCAATGTGGGCAGCATCGTTTGATGGTCTAGAGTGTTTGAATTTTTTAAAGTGAATCCCAAGTTGCAATGGAGACCCAAGGGTGTTGGTTGGAAAGCTAAGATCATGGGGCATCTGTAGGTCCATATTTCATACCAGATATTTACAGCCAAGTTCTCTGGCCATGCTTGGTTTCCAAGGCAGTCACTATCCTGTCAGACAAGCTGTGGTTATCTAACAAAAGCCTCAGGAAGTACTGCTCCTTCTCTTTTGTTATTATGTAGATCACCTGGGAAGAGGTGTGGATTCCAAGCTGGTGACTGAGTTGCAGGTATGATGGTACTCCTGTGTCCCCCCCCCCGAAAGAGAATATTAATGAGTTTTCACCTTAGTTTAACCTGGGGGAATAAAAGGTGTTTGAATAATAAATGCGGGAGATCTTCAGGAATGGATGAAGCCTTAAACTCCCTTCTAATATTGCTATGTGAACTGTGTCTCATTATTTCCCACGCCTCCGCATTGGTCCAGTTAGGGAAAAGTTGTTTTATATTGGGGCATCGGACTCCGACAGGCATCTGCTCACAAAAGTTGCAGGTACAGCATAAAGCCAATTCACAAGAAAGGCTACGTGTGTTACAGGAGGTAGAACTGAAGGAGTAGCTCCCCAATTCCTTTGGGTCCCAGTTGATTCAATCAAGAGCTTCAGATGTTGGACATGGAGCTGCAGGTTTTGGTGTTTTTTCACCTTGGTTATTTTTTGTCTGTCTTGGGTCCAAACTTTTCTTGATATGAACCCATTCCTCCCTTTAGGAATGGGAATGTTTATTCTGTACCATTATTTACTAGAGGCATGTAGCTTATTTTTTGTTAATTATAGGAGCTCACGTTTAAGAGGTTGCCTGAGCCTCAAAAGAGCCTCTGCACTCCACATTTAAATGGTTATGGCACTATTAAAGATTATAGGGACTTTTTTGTTTGTTTGTTTTTCGAGACAAGGTTTCTCTGTAGCTTTGGAGTCTGTCCTGGAACTAGCTATTTTAGACCAGGCTGGCCATGAACTCACAGAGATCCACCTGCCTCTGCCTCCCAAGTGGTGGGATTAAAGATGTGCACCATCGCCACCGGCTACAGGGGCTTTTGAAGTTAGACTAAACACAACTGCCAGTATGAAATGGCCATGAGCCTATGGAGACAAAGTGTGAAATGTTATGGCTTAAAAGTGGTATACTTGGGTATCAAGTTGACCAGGAGTGGACTTGTGATGGTTAATATTGATTGTCAACTCAAGAAGTTCTAGATCCACCTATGAAATGAATCTCTGGGCATGCATGTGAGAAAACTTCTAAATTGGGTTAACTGAGGTAGGAAACCTATTACAAAAGTTTAGAAATCATAGCCCTTGACCCTGGGAGTCTTTACAAGCTGGACTCAGCTACCTGTCAGAATAAAGTCCAGTGACCAATGCCCTTTAATAATCTTTAGGACCCTCACATGAAGTTTACATATAAAACAGGTTAAGAGGTATATACAACCTCATTGACTTATCTCTAGTCTTTCCTACAAAATTGCCTGGTAAGTTGTCAAAAAGTATATGAACTCTCGTTCTAGAAGACAAGTTTCCCCTTTGGCAGCATTAATTGACTTTTTTCTGAGAAATTTCAATTTGTTGAGTTGTATTGTTTTATATACTGACATCCAAAGAGAGAAACAGAAGTGTCTCTTTAGAATATCTTGATTCCTGCCAGAAGGATTGCATTTCCCCACTCTTGGTTTTTATACTTCTTTTTTCTTTTGCTTTTAAAAGATCATTTAAATTTTATGTACATGTGTATGTGAATGCAAACACATGCATGTCACAGCATATATGTGGAGGTCAGAAAATAACTCTCCAAGAGTCATTCATTCCACCTTGTTTTAAAGCAAGGTCTTTCTTGTTGTTTTTGCTGTTGCATTGCAGAATCCAGAATATTTGGCCCATAGGTGTTCAGCTAATTCTCCTGCCCCCACTTCCCATCTCACTGTAGGAGTACTGGAACTACAAATTCATGCCACTGTATATGGCATTTTACATGGGTTCTTAGGATCTAACTCAGCTTGTCAGACTTATGCAAAAAAACTTTTACCCACTGAGACCTGGCACCATATATCTCAATCCTGTGTCTAATAGTCTCACAAACAGAACACAAGTAGGATCCAAGGTTAAAAGATATTCAGTTAGTGTCAGATGATCATGCATTAGAACCATTTCTCAATAACTTCTGAGCTTTAGTTGCCTTTGGAAGGTCTGGCACAAGTGACTTCATTTTGTTGTTGGCTTGAGACAAGGTCTTACTATGAAGCCTAGGTTGTCCTCAAATCTATGATCCTCTTAGTTTACCCTCCTAAGTTTTATTACATGCAAGAGGCACAACAAACGGAATGGCTTCATTTTGATTCTGACAATTTCCCCCTTGACAACTTCAGAGAACAATATTTTCTGGAGACTTTTCTGGTAGTTTGATCTTGATTGCCCTTCAACATGGATGAGATCTGTACTGGCTGGTCTGCTGTGGTCCTATATTGTAGAGTGACAGATATCAAAGAGTTAGTTCCAATAAAATCTGTTATTGCCAATTTTAAGCAACTAAGAAGTATAAAATAAATGTCTTTTAGGCCAGGACTACATAGAGTCCATCGTTGAGCTTTAATTTGGTCTGTCATACTGGTGACATTTTAACAACTCAAAAATGCTTCTCAGGTTCTTTTGTCACTTGTGCTTCTGCAGAATGTTAACGGATAACAGTTACAAAGCTTTATAAAAAATAAAACACAACCATCAAAAGCAAATATTTCAAGAATACACTATCAAAAAGTAAGTTCCTTTAAAAGTGGGGACAACTGGGGCTGTAGCTCATTTGGTAAAGTGCTTGCCTAGAATTCACAAAGGTCTGAGTTTAAATTCATTTTGTTGTTGGCCCTGAGACAAAATCTTGCTGTAAAGCCTAGGCTATAGTCACTGGTGCCACACTGCATAAACCAAGTGTGTTGGCAAATACCTATTATCTCAGCGCACAGAAGATAAAGGCAAAATGAGTCCCCACCTCAAAAAGGTAAGCAAGGACACCAATTTGTTGTTCAATGTCAAACTGTAAGTCCTGAAAACATACAAACAAGTAACATTACATAGATGCAGTGGGTTATAGTTGGATATATATATATATATATACACAAAAACACATATCTATGCAATAGAATTTGTGAATCAAGAGAGCATGAATTTGAAACAGAGTGGAGAGAGGTATATGGGGGGTTGGAGGGAGGAAAGAGAAGGAGAAATGCTATAATTAAAATATCTCAAAAATAAACAACATAAAAGAGGTAGTGTCTGGAGAGATGGATCAATAGTTAAGAACCCTTGCTACTCTTCCAGAGGACCTAATTTTCGTTCCCAGCACCCAAACAAGGCAACTCACAACTGATGCCTCTATCTTCTGCAAGCACCTACACTCAAGTGTTCATGCACACATGTGGACACATACACCTACACATAATTTAACATGATAAAAAATAAAATCTTTTTAAATTAAGTACTATTCTAAATAAATGTATGCTATGAATATCGGTCAATACCGAATACCAGTTAATTATTAAGAGGCACTATGTGGAGTATATAGTATTATGGCATGTCTAATTATCTTTGCCTAAAGATAATAGTCACAATACAGTTAGGAACACAGGAATACAGGTCCAAAAAGGGCTAGCACCTCAAACAGTTCCAGTCTCGAGGACATCAACTTGGTAAAGTGTTCTCCTAAGCTTTGCTTCCTAGAAAGCTTATATAACTATAATATATAAAGGATCCAGCTGCAATGGCTATCATTATGCAGAGGACCTACATAGAAGTCCTTCATATATGAACTCAGCTTCTATTTGAAGAGCAAACTGTATATTTTTGGCTTGGTAGAATATTGTCGCAGGACAATATTACACTAGGTTGATTAAAAAAAGGGTATTTTATTGGAGGGGATAAAACTTACATATCAATGTCCCAAACCACATTCCGCTGGTCGCAAACAGGAAACTGAGTCTAGCAAAAGCAGTCAGCATGAAAGCCGGAAGCAAGCTAGTTCAGAAAGCGGCTGCGGCTCTTTTTAAAATGAAAACCACGCCCCACATTGGGCGGGTATCTTAGAAGCCATTGGCTGAAAGCAAGAGGGCTTAATCTCCCGCAGCACCTCCCCCTTTTGTTTAAGTAAGAAAGTTCTAAACCT
>JAQHUG010000060.1:7633243-7650338 GCA_028555095.1 Dicrostonyx torquatus | reverse complement strand
CCCACCTAAGGGCTGACCTATCTTATAAGCCAGGCAGCTCTTTATTCAACCAATAAGAGTAATACAAAATACAGGAGAACACTCCCACATCATTAGTCCACAAAATAGAAACAGAAGGGACATTGCCCAGTTCATTCTATGAAACCACAGTTACCCAGATATGCAAACTACACAAACACACAACAAAGAAATAAAAGTGCAAACCAATTTCCCTTATTACCATAAAAACAAAAACACTTAATAAAATACTCGCAAGACAAATCCAAGAACACATCAGAAAAGATCATTCAGTATGATCAAGTAGGCTTCATCCCAGAGATACAAATTTGGTTCAACACATGCAAATCGATAAATATAATCCACCATATAAACAAACTGAAAGACAAAAACCACATGATCATCTCATTAGATGCCAAACGGGCCTTTGACAAAAATCCAACACCTCTTTATGATAAAAGTCCTAGAGCGATTAGGGATACAAGGGACATACCTAAACATAATAAAGGCAATTTACAGCAAACCTATATCAAACATCAATTTAAATGGAGACAAACTCAAAGCAATTCCACTAAAATCAAAAACAAGATAAGGTTGTCTAGTCTTTCCACATTTATTCAATATACACTTAAAGTCTATGCTAGAAAAATAAGAGAATCCGAAGGAGAACAAGGGGATGCAAATTGAAAGGAATAAGCCTAAGTGTCTTTATATGCAGATAATATGACAGTGTATATATAATTGACCCTAAAAATTCTGCTTGGAAACTCTCATAGCTGATAAACACCTTGAGGAAAGTAGCTGGATACAAGATTAACTTTAAAAAAATCAGTAGCCCTCCTATATAGAAATAGTAAACAACATCTTTTACAATAACCTCAAATAATATAAAATATCTTGGAATAACTCTAATCAAGCAAGTGAAAGACTTGCATGATAAAAAGCACTTTAAGTCATTGAAGAAGATATCAGAAGAAGGAAAGATCTCCCATGACCATAGATCAGTGGGATTAATATAGTAACATGGCCATCCTACCAAAAGAAATGTACAGATTCAATGCAATCCCCATCAAAGCTCCAACACAATTCTTCACAAAGCTAGATAGAACAATTTTCTGCTTCAGATGGAAATATATAAAAACCCAGGACAACTAAAATGGTCCTGAGTAATTAGAGAACTGCTGATGGCATCATCAGCCCTGATTCTAAGTTGTATTACAGAGTTAGAGGACTAAAAACAGCATGGTCGGCACAAAAACAGATATGTTGGTCAATGGAATAGAATTGAAGACCCAGAATACACCAATGACCACACACCTATGGACACCTGTTTTTATATAAAGAAGCCAGAAATATACACTGAAAAAAAACAGGCAGAATCTTCAGCAAATGGTGTTGGCTGCATGTAAAAGAATCTAAACAGATCCATACATATCACCCTGCATAAAACTTAGCTCCAAATGGATCAAAGATCTCAATATAAAACCAGATACACTGAACTTGATAGAAGAGAAAGTGGAGACTAGCCTTGGCACAGGGGAAAACATCCTGAAAAGAACACCAATAGCGCAGGCAATAAGATCAACAATTAATAAATGGGACCTCGTGAAACTGAAAATTTTCTCTAAGGCAAAAAAACACCATCATTCAGACAAAGCAGCAGTCTTGAAAATGGGAAAAGATTTTTTACCAACTACACATTCAATAAAGGGCTAAAAATATATAAAGAACTCAAAATCCTAGGCATCAAGAAAACAAATAACCCAATTAAAAATGGGATACAGATCTAAACAGAGAATTCTCAATAGAGGAAACTCAAATGACTGAGAAACACTTAAATAAAGGTTGATCCGTCTTAGTCATCAGGGAAATGCAAATCAAAACTACTTTAAGATTTCTTCTTACACCTGTCAGAATAGCTAAGACCAATAAAACAAGTAACAACTTGTTGAGGTCACAGAGGTCCTTGTACTCATAGAGGCGCACTAAGAGAAACAGAATGTTAATCAGACTTGGGTTTCTCCTCGATGGAGGAGATAAAATTCAAATACTTGAATTCCATCCAGAAAACTGAGAGTGGATTTTGTTAATGGCAGAGTGACCTGTTGCTATCTTTGAGGAAGTCCCCACCCACCTTTTGCTATAGAGGCAGACCTCACTCAAATTCCCAGAATGATTATCCTAAACTCTTCCCTCCTTAGACTATTCCCCATCCTTAGTGGAGATGTCACACATACTCTATGGCCTGTTGACCTCTAGGCTATCAGTTGGAGGCCATGCTAGGCCTTTTAGCTAGGAAATCTACCCTCACTGTCACAGGTACTTTGTAAAGGAATATTTCTGTAGTCACACCTTAAGCTTTATTGTGCACCTGGCATTGGACAGATTGTCCCTGGAAACCTTTTCCAAAATTGCACTGTGTCTTAAATATGCTGACTATGAACTTCCTGACGTTAGACTCTCTGAAGTCTGACCCAGGTTGACAAAGTCAGTCTGTACCAGGTTTTCATTCTTATCTCTTCATAAATCACTGCCTGCATTGACACCTGTTGGGACCCCCACAACTGCTCATGCTAGTGAGGATGTAGAATAAAGGGAACACTCATTCATTGCTGGTGGTAGTGCAAATTCATACAACCATTATGGCAATCTACTAGTATGGTTGTTCCTCAAGAAGATGGGAATCCATCTACCTCAAGATCCAGCTATACCACTCTTGGCAAGGAAATATGGGGAGAGTCCATTAAAATTAAGGACCATTAAGTAGTATGAAAATCTAATAGATTTTCATTAGTAGATAGTAGAGGCTTCCTAAAATATAAATATTATCAAGGTGATCTAAATGAAATTGCTAAATAGGGAAGACAGAATTCCAACTTGACGTCTCATTACCAAATGAAGCTTCCAGGACCTAGATTGGGTCACACTTAATTGAGTCGCTGGCCAAAGGGGTCCCATGGGAATCTACAAACAATCTAGGCTGTTACCAAGACTATAGGTTGCTTTCCACAACCTGGGACCCAAACCCCACTGCTGAAGACATCTACACAACTCATTGAACATGGAGAAGTCAAGCTTGTGCCTACATAGAGCCTTCACCCCTAGGTTCTAGTCAGCATGCCACCAAAAGAGAAACATAATCCCAAATCCTTTGATCCACAGTAGAGGCTTGCTTGTAAGGTATTCTAGTACAATAGTGGCACAAAGTCTGTAGGAGTAACCAACCATATCTAATTTGACTTAAGACCCACTCTTCAAGATGGAGCCCATACCTGACACTGCTGCAGTGGCCAAAAGCCCAAAACTAGATAACTTAGGGACCTAGGGGGAAATCAAATAGTACTATTTGTTTTTAAAATGTAGTGATAAAATGACTCCTAATGACATTTTGTTATACTCATGAATCACGCCCTTGCTCAGCCATCATCAGGGAAGCGTCCTCCTGTAGCAGATGGGAACAAATACAGAGACGCACAGCAGACATTATACAGAGTGAGGGACCTTGGAACACTCGGCCCTAAATGTGATAGCCCCATAAAATCCCTCCCCTTCTTTTTTAAGGTTTTATTTATTTATTATGTATACAGTGTTCTGCATACATGTATGCTTGCACACCAAAAGGGAACATCAGATCTCATTACAGATTGTTGTAAGCTACCATGTGGTTGCTGGGAATTGAACTCAGGACCTCTGGAAGAGCAGCTGGGACCAGGTGGAACAGAATCTTCTGTTTACAAATGACACCAATGTGGGGCGATTACATCCACATAAAACCTGAGAGAGTTTGGGAAGCAATTCTAGACACAAAAGAACAGAATTAAGCATAGCTTCTTGGTAACAGAATTTTCTCAGGTGGGCTCTGTTTGCTAGAGGCAAGCTCATCTCCTTTAAGAGAGGGTTCCTAACTCAGTGTTAGCAGCAAACACATCGCAGCTCTTTTAAGGGGCCCTGCCACAAAATCCTTAAATAATGTTTATGAACAGCTGGCAACTGGCTTCTTCGTGGTGGCATGAACCTAGAAACTCCAGTGAGTTGTGATAAAAAAATAGCTCCCACCAGTATCTCTACCATGAAACCAGATTCTCAGGAATACAAGGAGTGGGGCAGATCCAGCTGCCAAAGCTGTGGCTTTAATCCTAGCCGTATCACTTAGCAGATTAAAGACTCATGTGGTCAGAAAAAGAGAGATATACAGTAAAGACCTCTAAATGCTTTACAGTGTATTTAAAATTATACATAGGCTTGGGAGAGAAAAGAAAAGGTATAAAATCCTTTTAAAAAGAAAGAGAATAGTTGAGTGTGGTGGCACACACCTTTAATTCCAGCACTTGGGAGGCAGAGGCAGACAGATCTGCTGTGGAATAATGTTCTTGTACCTTGTAAAGATTTGTCACTCATATTGGTTTAATAAAATGCTGATTGACCAGTATCCAGGCAGGAAGTATAGGTGGGGTGACCAGACTAGGAGAATTCTGGGAAGAGGAAAGGCTCAGTTGGCAGTCACCAACCAGATGCAGAGGAGGCAAGATGAGATTGCCTCACTGATAAATGGTACCAAGCCATGTAGCTAACATAGACAAGAATTATGGGTTAATTTAAGTTGTGAGAGATAGTTAATAATAAGCCTGGGATAATAAGCCAACAAGTTCATAATTAATATAAGCCTCTGTATGTTTCTTTAGGACTGAATGGCTGTGGCACCAGGCCATTTACAAAAAACGGGACAGAAACTTTGTTTAAAACAGCCAGTGCTCTTAACCTCTGAGCCATCTCTCCAGCCCTTACCAAGACTTTCCATTGACTTAAAGCATGTCTAAGCAGTCTTCTCTGGTGGATGATCCAAAACATTTCTGAAGGTTCCACTCAGATCACCAGAGACAACCAGATCTTGAGACACTGGAGGTCTTAGAGTCCCTCAGATCAAGGAAGAGTGTGGTGGTTAGGGGACTCCTATGAGGTGCACAACCTAAGATGTTCTAGCGCCCCAGGATCCCCTTTTATCAATCGTTGCCAATGCTTTGGAGGAGTCTGGCACCTCTGCCCCAAAAGGAAATAAATTAGAAAGTCATGCCAGGCGATGGTGCCACACAGCTTTATTCCCAGCACTTGGGAGGCAGAGGCCAGCTTGGTCTACAAGAGCTAGTTCCAGGACAAGCCCCAAAGCTACAGAGAAACCCTGTCTCAAAAAAAAAGTCACCTGGTCTCTCACTTCTGGAGGTAAATCTGATTAAGGCACCTTCTGATTGGACACATAGAGGTTGGATGCTGCTACTGGTCCTACATCCAGGATCTATGTAAAATATCATTGGATTTCCCCCGATCTGTTCAGGTGTATGAATGTGTAGTGGCCACCCCTGGTTGTTTTTTTTCTGTGTCTCTCTGTTCATGTGTGTCTCTGTGTGTCTTTCTATGTGTTTTTGCCAGTCTTGTTTCCCTTTATTGACCAATGGTTTTTCTCTGATGTCACACACACAAACACACCAACTTAAGACTTGTTCCCTCTAGTTTGGAATCCAAATACTTTTGGTTCTACCAGGTTGTCCAGAGAAAACAAAAACAAAAAATAAAAATCCTCCACCTTTCCTACTCCTGGAATGTTTATTTGTTTTATCCCTTGACTCCTGCTCACAGCCCTGGGTCATCCAGGGTTCTGGTTCCTCTGTGAAGCTAGGGAGGGGTTAAACCTCTCATCCAGAGTTCCCTGCTATCTAAGCAGAATGAACACAGGGAGGGGGAAAGAGTTACCAGCAGTGAGCATTCCCTCCTACACTAAACTGCCTGCTCTAAGCAATCCCAGGGAAGGTGCAAGAGGAAGACCCACCTCTTCCTCTTTCATGGTTTATGTCTCCATTTCAACCAATAGCTGTATAATTACAAAACTCAAAACCAACCATTCTCTGAAAAAGTGTAGAAAAAGTGCACCCAGGGTAGGGGGTGGGGAGTCACTGATGGATAATGCAGCTTGGATAGAAGGATTTTCCCTCCTGTCAAACATTGACCAAGGAGACTAAAAATATTTTGCTAGGTCCTTTTTTAGAAGAATTAAAGAGGGATGCCACAAAGATTTAGTTTGTTCTCCAACTGGCCCCAGATATTAGAAAAACGTTATAAAAATTAGAAAAAATGTAAAAGTATAAGTAGGTTCCGGTTGCTAGAGGTAGCTCAAAAGGAGTTTAACACCAGAGAACTGATAGGGACAAGAACTTTTGCATAAGCTGTCGCCTTCCCTTGATGATAAGATGCAGTTAGACTTACCTATCCAGCAAAATTTTGGTGTCTTACCTTCTGTCAGAAGACTATCTCCTAGGTGAAAGCCCTGTCTTCAATTAAAAGATGCAGTTGGACTTTTTCTCATATTGACCACAAAGATTCCCAGAGGTATAGGCAGAAACCAATACCCCAGGACTGGCGCAACACAAAGTTCCTATAATTGTTCAACTAACCAGTTCAGCTACTCTCATCCAGATTAAACAATACCCAATGACCTTAGAAACAAAAAGGAAAAATTGTAGTCCATTTTGCCTGGCTCTGCTAGTTACCCTGGAATAAATATGCCTCTCCTGTCTATGAAGAAATCTGGGATCTGTGATTCTCAAGACTCTGATTCCTTCAGAGAAACAGGAGCTCACTGTCTTGAACCTGAAAGATGCATTCTCCAACCTCCCATTGAAAGAGGTGAGTCAATCCATCTTTGCTTTTGAATGGAAAGACCCAGAGGGAGGTTACAACAATGTACCTGGACCAGATTGCCCCAAAGGATTTAAAGACACTACTCCTGACCTTCCATTAGAGGTTTTCCAGGACTATATTCCTACAATATATAAGTGACCTCTTCCTAGCCTCTAAAACTAAAATAAATTGTAAAAGGGTCAGGGGGAATTGCTGCAGGGATTGCTATAGAATGTTGGCTAAGAAAGCCCAACTTTGTACATCAGAGGCTCCCTATCTTTGATACCAACTGAGCAGATGTCAAGAGGCCTGCCTCAGAGTAAGATTGCTGCCATCATTGCCATCATTCAGATCCCAACTCCAAAGACTAAGTAAGAGACAGGTGTGAGAAGAGTTCCTAGATGCAAGGAGGTATTGCTGCCTTCTGGATACTAGAGTTTGAAAAACAGCAAGGCCTCTACACCAGCACCAAGTGGTGCAATGTAGACTGAAACTAAACAAAAAGGCACTTGAGATTTTAAAAACAGCTCTGACTTTGGCTCCAACCCTAGCACTTCCAGATGTCTCAAAACCTTTTCATCTGCTTGTCCATGGAACAAAAGACATTAGAAAAGGGGTTCTAACCTAAACCTTGGAGTGACAGAAATGCTCTATGACATACCTGTCCAAACCATTAGACCCTGTAGCCACAGGATGGTCCACCTGTCTAAGAAATGTGGCAGCTACTAATTTGTCTTTTTGGATTGTTTGGTTTTTTCAAGACAGAGTCTCACATGTAGCCCTGGCTGTCCTGGAACTCACTATGTAGACCAGACTGGCCTTGAAGTCACAGAGATCCTCCTGACTCTTCCTCCCAAGTGCTGGGATTAAAGGCATGTACCACTATGCCTGACTTACTGCTAGTCGAATAAAAAAAACCACAAAAATCAAAGTTAACTCTGAGTCAGGGATCAAGATCTTGTAACTCACAATACCTTAAGCCACTGAGGCCCTCCTCCAGAACACCAGAACAGTGACAGTCTGTGCCCATGTGACCCAGTACCAGGCCCCATTCCTGGACCACCCTCAAGTCTGGTTTGAGAAACCCACTGCCATCAATCCTGCTACTACTCTCTTGCCTGATGACAACCCACAGGTGGTCATCCATGACTATCACATGACAACAGATGGAACCAGGAATATGGGAGCTGCAACAGTTACTTTAACCAAAACAATTTGGGCCTAAGCCAGGTACCTCAGCCCAGAAAGCAGAACTGATAGATCTGACCCAGGCTCTCAGATGGGGAAAAGAAAGTCTACCACCATATACTGGACAGCCACTGTGCTTTCACTGCCAAGCATGTCCACAGTCTGAGAGAAAGTGGGCTTTTCCCTGTTGGGGAAAAGGACATTAAAAACAAAAAGAAAATCTTGACCCTCCTAGAGGCTATCTGGCTTCTACTACAAATTGCTATCCTCCATTGCTCTACTGCCAAGAACATCAAAAAGATGACTCCCCTGAGGTAAAAGGCAATGGACCACTGACTTAGCTGCCCTATCGCAACTGGGGCCTATTGAAATTCTGATGGCATGCCCCAACCCAGTGGTATCTGAGACTCCATGGTACAACTAAGAAGAAATAGGGGATGCAAATGGAAAAAGTGGAGAGCTCAAACACACACCTTGATGGAGGATACCAGAGGGAAAGATCATTCTCTGAGAAACAACTGGTAGAACTCTGGTAACTGAGCACTAGCAGGCTACTCATCTGGGATCCACAAAACTTTCTGAGGTTCTTAGACCAAGGTATGCTATGCCTAGACTGAACAGCCTAGCACAGTATGTCTCAGCCAGATGTCAGGTTTGTGCTCAATTAAATCCAAAACTGGTGTGGGAGGTCCTTCTGTCTATGTGTTGCTTTTATTGGTTAATGAATAAAGAAACTGCCTTGGCCTGTTGATAGGGAAGAGCTTAGGTAGGCAGGGAAAACTGGACTAAATGCTGGGAGAAGGAAGGCAGAGAGGGAGACGCCATGTTGCCGCAGTCAGAGTCAGACATGCCGAAACTTTGCCAGTAAGGCACCGCCATGCCGTAATACACAAATTAATGGAGATGGATTAAATTAAGATGTAAGAGTTAGTCAATAAAAAGCTAGATCTAATGGGCCAAGCAGAGATTTAATTAATATAGTTTCTTTGTGATTATTCCAGTTCTAGGCAGCCAAGATGAACAAGCAGCTCCTCCTCCTACAAAAATAAAGAGCCCTTACTCAGAGAGGGCCTAAATGAGAGGCCAACACTCCAGTGAACTCTGGGAAAACTTATTTCACCAAGATCCAGCCTGCCAGGGAGAATAGAAGTACTTGCTAGTTTTTATAGATACCTGTTTTGAGTGGGTTTTATAGATATCTGTTTTGAGTGGGTACAGGCGTTCTGCCCTCAGACCGAAACTACTCAAATAGTAGCTAAAAAGCTCCTCCAGGAACTGGTTCCCTGATTTGGCCTCCTATTAGCAATGGGGTCCAACATTGGCTTGGCTTTCATAGCTAAAACCTCTTGTCTTAGTTAGGGTTTCTATTGCTGTGAAGAGACATCATGACCATGGCAACTCTTATAAAGGAAAATATTTAACTTGGGCTGGCTTACAGTTCAGAGATTTAGTCTGTTATCATCATGGTGGGAAGCATGGAGGCATGTAGGCAGACATGGTGCTGGAGAAGTAGCTTAGAGTTCTACATCTGGATCCACGGGCAGCAGAAAGACACAGTGAGCCACTAGGCCTAGATTGACCTTCTGAAACCTCAAAGCCCACCCCCAGTGCCACACTTCCTCAAACGAGACCACACCTTCTCTAGCAAGGCTACACCTCCAAAAATGCCACTCCCTATGAATCTATGGGGGCCATTTTCAATCAGA
This sequence comes from Dicrostonyx torquatus, assembly GCA_028555095.1. NCBI lineage: Eukaryota > Metazoa > Chordata > Mammalia > Rodentia > Cricetidae > Dicrostonyx > Dicrostonyx torquatus. The sequence goes on along the minus strand of JAQHUG010000060.1, from coordinate 7,640,778 downwards.
CCACCACATCTCTCAACTAATAGCTAAAGCTTTAGACATAGATTGAAAACTTTATTGTGCATACAGATCTCAGAAGTCTAGGCAGGTATAAAACAAAAACAAAAACAGGACATTAGCCCTAACAAAAGTATCATCAGAGTTCAGTGAAATAGACCTCCTTCCTTTGCTTTGGGCCTGCTGAGTCCCATATAGGGTAGGATTTACCCACTATGTAGTTATGTTTGGAAGACCTCCCACACTGCTTCCCAGGCTCCAAGATTAGCAGTTGGCAGAACTCTCTAACTATTCCTTTCTCAAGGCACTACAGCCCCTCCAGCTCTTGAATAAAAGATATTCTTGAGACTATCCAAAAGACCAAACTGACCTGAGTTCACTATCGGTTTCCTCTTGTTCAGTCCAGTGATACTGTCTGGGTCAAGCAGGCAGCCAAAGGGGCACTGAAACCAACTTGAAAAGGACCCTACATGGTGATTCTCTCCATTCCTACAGCTGTGAAGATAGTTGGCATTACAACATAAAGCCACCACACCCAGGTCAAAATAGCAGAAGTCACGGATGCAACCAAATGGAATGTCTTCAGACTATGGACCCATGAAAATTAAGGCTTCACCGGGCATAAGGCCCTTCCTCTCTCTGCCCTCTACCTCCTCCTGGATCTTATGTTTGGTATAAATACAGGGTCAGGTCTAATTCCCACTGCCCTCAGGGGAGGTGATAGCTAATGTGTCTGCAGACCAGCAACCCATATTCTGTCTTGAAATTTAATGTCTGGTTATATTGGAAAAAAAGGAAAGATATGGAAGCTTATCTTTTGAGACAGGAATACAGAGCTTATAATTCTATGCATGCCCTGAGGCTGGGCCCCTTAGTTGCCAGGAACAACGAAGCTTCCATTGCAAAAATTAGGGTTGTAAAACAGAGGTTTCCTTAAAACATACAGATGAATATACAGAAAAAAGCCCCCTCCCAAGAAATGCACAATAGAAAAATGTAATCCAATGGCCATAAATCTGGAAATTCCATAACAAAGATTCTGGACTTTAAAAAACAGGCAAAACCTGGGGAGTCAGACTCTATGCCACAGGAAGGGAACCTGGGGACAGAGTTAATCATTCCCAGTCTGAAATCAGCAAGAATTGCTGGTTACTTAGACTATTCTCTCTCTCTCTCTCTCTCTCTCTCTCTCTCTCTCTCTCTCTCTCTCTCTCTCTCTCACACACACACACACACACACACACACACACACGCGCGCAGGCCACCAGACTACATAGGGATAGGAACTAACTAGCCTGTCAGTCCACTGACAAAACTCACTAGGACTAGGGTCACCCAAAATTAATGTTAGAGGATTGACAAGAGGCTAAAACCTGTCTAATATCCAAAACCTTTAATCTAGGCATTTCCCCTTCTTCTGATGCCTGCTACTCTGCCTTAAGGGTTAATTCTTCTGGACAACAACCATTTCACCGAGCCCCTGAGAATACGTGGTGGGCATGTCCTAATGGTTTGACTAAATACGCCTTTTTGCTTTCCAAAGTAAGTAGACAGGTTGATCTGGACCTAGAGGTATTAAAATATTTCATTTCTGAATGAAAGCAACAGTTATATTCCCTTGTAGAAATGGTCCTACAAAATTGGAGAGGCTTAGACTTACTTCTCATGAGATAAAGGAAACTACAGATGACTTTGGGAGAAACTTGTATTTTTATGCCAATTGATCAGGAGTAATTAGAGAAAATCTTGCCATAGTTGGGGAAATTTTTAAAAAGCAAAAGAGGCAAAGACATAAATGAGGTAATTGATAGCAGTTTCTGTTCTCTTGGTCCCCCTGGCTAACTACTCTGCCATCAGCACTGACTGGGCCTTTAATTCTCATTCCGATTAGATTAATGATAGGGCCCTGCATGTTAAACTATATGGCCAAGTATGTATTAGTTCAGTAAAATTAATGCTCCTTGGGACCAACTACATGATTTAGAGCAGAATAAGTCCATGATTGACTCATTCACTGAGACCAACAGGAAATGTAACAGGGTCCTAGATATTAGCACAACTGACACCATGATAGAAGTAACATTCAGACTGTAAAATTCAGCACATAGATAGCACCGCCTACGACATGAAAACAAAAGCCTTTGGGGAAAGCCTCTAAATGTACTAACCTTGCTTTTTGGCTTCCATAGTTCTGCTTCAGGCTAACTGTTCTTGTTAATTGAAGTATTAACCCAGACTATGTTTTTTGTACTTAAACACTCACCCTGAGAAAGGTGGGTGCTACACTGGGATCCTGAACAGCCAGTGTAGTCACTTGCCAGCAAATAAAGACTTTCTATTGGCTTAAACTCAGTCTTCTCTTCTTGGCAGACTTTTCTGGTGGATACCCCATGACACCCTAGGGCTCAGGGAACCTGTGGAAAAGGAGTCAGAAAGATTGTAAGAGCCATAGGTGATGGAGGACTCCAGGAAAACAAGGCCCTCTAAACCAACATGAACAAAGCTCATATGAACTCTGAGACTGAGGCAGCATGTACAGGCAGTGTGCACAGGACCTACACGGGTCTACACCAGGTCATTTGTGTATATATTATGGCTTCCCATTTAGCGTTTTTATGGGATTCCTGAGTGTGCAGACGAGTGGATCTTTGTTTCTTGTGCCTTCTCATGAACTCTTCCTTCTGTTTGTTTTGTCCAATTCCAATGTTTCTGTTGTATCTTACATTTCATTTTATTATCATCATCCCTTAAATGCCTGTTGTTTTCTAATGAGAGACAGAAAGGGAATGGATCCAGATGGGAGGCAGAGGTGGGTAGGAACTGGGAGGAGTAGAGGAAGCAGAGACTGTAATCAGGATATATTACATGAGAAAAAAAATATTTTCAATAAAAGGAAAGAATTTTAAAAAGAGCCCTTGGCTATCTAATAAAAATCCCAATACCAGGCATGAGAAATCTCTGTTTCATTTGTTGGTCAGAGGAGTCCAAGAGACTCCCCCAAACAATATAGGTTATTGCTGTGGCCCTTAGTTGCCTCCCGGAAGTTGAAAGTCAGTCCCTATTGTCGAAGGCACCACCCACTTTGGACACTGCACTCAGAGGATTTGAGTTTGATCTGACCTGAAAGCCTCCTCCCCCGAAGACTAGCTTCAATAGCACCAAAAGCTATTAGCAAGCTGCCAAGGGAGGAAGCAATCAATAATCCCATGTAGCTGTGACACCTACAATGCACGATGAAGATCTGTGTAACAAGTTACCCTTAAAGGTTCACGAGTGGCACTTACATATTGGGGGTAACCAACAGCTGTCTAACTGGACTTAGGTCCATCCCACAGAAGGGAAATCATGCCTGGTACTATAATCCTAGTCAGCCATCCATGGCTAGTGAGGTTGTGTGTCTTAAAGAACCTACTATTACCACTTTCCTAACCCAATGTTAATTCCTAATTGTGTTCTAAATACTTCATACACATATTAGTGTAGCTCTCGCCCCTCATCCAAGAAGCTTCTTTTCACAGTAGAGATAATTACACAAAGTAGGAACTCGTCAAAATGCAGAGAACTGACCATAGGGTACCCAGCCCCAATCTTACATCATAATCCCCACCCCTAAGGCTCAGGGAGCATCTCAGAGGAAGGGGTGGAAAGAGTCCAAGAGCCAGAGGACTAGGAAGTCTGCTGCAAGACTGTCTTCTAGATATGATAGGGAAGTTGCATTCATGAAATCTCAGAGATACAGCTGCTAAAGGAAGACCTGAATGATGACATCAGTTGACTTGCCAATGTGAGTGGGGGAAATCTCAAAGGTCCAACCCTAGATGAAGAGATACGGGCAATTAAAGACAAATGAGAGGAAAAATTAGTCTTCCCCAAGGATGTGTCCTATAAGCATTTATCTCAAATCAAGTGGTCAGCCTGAAAACATATACATACAAGCCAACACTAAACAGACTCAATGGGTGGCACTTATATAATCATTCATACATTTATACGTTGTAATTAAGGGGAGAGGTGTGGGTTATGTTCCCAGCCCCCAGCCACTGGCCCGCTCAGCCACTGGTTGCTTGCTTATGTCCGAAATAACCACATGAGAACAGTATTCATTTAAACTCTGCCTGGCCCATTATCTCTAGCCTTTTCTTGGCTAGCTCTCACATCTAAACTAACCCATTATAAAAGTCTGTATGTTACCATGAGGTGGTGACTTACCGGACCGTTTCTAACCTGCATCCCTCTGCAGCGGAAGCTCATGGCGTCTGGCTCACTTCCTTTCTTCTCCTCAGAACTTCCGTTCTGTCTACTCCGCCCACCTAAGGGCTGACCTATCTTATAAGCCAGGCAGCTTCTTTATTCAACCAATAAGAGTAATACAAAATACAGGAGAACACTCCCACATCATTTATATGTAGCAGTAATAAAGAATAAGAGGCTATGAATTTGAGTGGCCATGGGAGGTCATGAAGGGAGGAGTGGAACAGGGGAAATGATGCAATTAAATTTTCCATCTTAAAACTTTTTTAAAGAAGAAAGTTAAGAAGGAACCACTAATTAGACTAGACATTGGAGATGACAACTTCCCACCTAGCAGAGCTAAAAGAAGCCTGGCATGTCTGGAACCCAAAAAGGCACAATGATTACTCAAACAGTAAAAATTCGAAATGTCTATCCATGAACAAAAACCATAATCTCTTCATTATTATGCAGCCATAAAAAGAAAAGCACTATAAGCATGCTACAATATCAGCTTTGGAAACACACTACATTAAAAAGGGAGACAAAAGGGCCACTCCTGTATAATTTCACTGAAATGAAACACACAAAACAGAAGTTATATTTAATCATCACTGTCAACCTAGTAGATATATCTCTAGGTGTGTCTGTGATGATAATTCCTGAATGTGGGTGGCACCACACCATGGGCTGGAATCCTGAACTGGATAAAAAGAAAGAATGAGAACGTGAGCTGAGCACCAATATTCATCTCTCTCTGCTTCCTGAGTACACAATGTGGCCATGTATCACTCAGACACCTGCTACACGTCTTCCTCACCATGCTGTGCAGTATCCCCTCAAACTGTAAGATTAAAATAAGGGTTGGGAAAATGGCTCAGTAGGTAAAGTGTGTTGTGGGAATTATTTCCGCCAATAGTTTGGGGGTACAGGACTTAGGCTGTGGCTTCTGTGTGCAGACTGTCCGATGTGCTCTCACATAAGGAAAAGGAGGGGTCTCTCTTGCCCCTTTGGGAGGTTGGAGCAGAAGCAAGCCAAACAGTGGGACATGACAGTTGGACACACAGGGGCTTCCACCTTGTCCTTTGAGGTTGTATTTCCCATTGAATCCCCATAATAGACTTTTGTAAATTCTTGCATCACCTGGTGCCCAACATGGAGCTCGAACCTACGAACCTGAGATTAAGAGTCTCATGCTCTACCAACTGAGCTAGCCCGGCCTCAGGGTGGAGGAGGCAGTGATTGCAATTTGGAATCTCTGCCTTGGCAGTGGCCACCCTCTCAGTTGCATGGGAGACAAGGATGGCTAGTTGGTGTAGGAGGGTTCTTCTGTATTTTGTGTTACTTTCATTGGTTAATAAAGAAAGCTGCCTGGGACTTTTGATAGGGCAGGACTTAGGTGGGAAAAAGTGAAGAGTATGCTGGGAAGAAGACTGAGTCAGGGAGGGAGCCCGCCATGAAGCCGCCAGGGTCAGACATGCTATATCTTCCCGGTAAGCCCACTACCACATGGTGACTTACAGACTATTAAAAATGTTAAAATAAGATGTGAGAATTTGCCAATAGAGGCTAGAACCAATGGCCAGGCAGTATGTTAAATGAATACAGTTTGTGTGTAATTATTCCAGATATAAGCCAGGGCCAAAAGCAAGCCAGTGGCTGGGAGCCGGGCACCGGCAAAATGGCCCCGCTCCTCAGTGGGGACACAACTGCCCCTATTACAACAGCTATTGGGGAGCAGGGGCCTTCTGGGTTGAAATTGCAGTGGTCATGGCTGCTGCCAAGGTGGGGACTCTGGATCTCCGATGCCACCTCCTCCACCAAAAGTGCTTGCTGAACAGCACCTGGATATGTGTAACCCTAGTGCTAGGTGAGGGAAAGAGGTGGGGCTATCCCAAGGATATGCCAGTCAGACAAGCTGGTCTAACCCAAACATCTCTCAGGGCAGGAAGAGATACAGTCTCAAAGGAAAGGAGGAGAGTGGTAGACACAAGTTGTCAGTAGTCTCCACAAACTCAAGAAAACGAACCCTTCCTTAAACTGCTTTCATCAGGGATTCTGAAATTTGCCACAGAAATGAGAACAGTAAGCAACAGGTGAATCCATAGAAACAAAAGCCCATTTATGGTTTTTAGGGACAATAGAGAAAGATATCAACAATTTAGAACTACATGAAAATGGTTTTAGTCCAACACTGAATTACTAAATGCCACTGAATTGCTTAAAATGATTAATTTTATTTTTTATGTATTTATCTCAATACAAATAAATAAGTTACAAAGAAAAAATGCATAAAGAGATAATGTAACCATCAAAAACCAAAAACAAAATAAAGAGAACTGGGATATAGCTGACTCTAATAGAGCACTTCTCTAGCATGTACCAAACCCTGGGCTCCATCCCTACAAACAGAAAAGAGATGTAATGGGGAGGGAACTGGCTGCTCTTAAGAATCCTATCACATCCACATTAAGCTGTCCAAATCTCATAAGCTGCAGCTCTCTGCAATTGTGCCTGCCACCTGGTAAGGTCCTACAGTGCTGGGCTCTAAATATCTAACAGGAAGACTAGAACTCAGCATTGCCTTGTTTGCTCTTGCTAACAATCACTATCAGAGGTCTATCGGTTTAAGGGCCAAGTCTATAAACCAAATTTTAGCCACATACTCTGGTCAGTGCCAACTATTTTCCAGGGACAGTGGATGGTGTTGGTTTAGTTTTTCAAATCCAAGATATCTAGCTATTGAAACTAAAGCTTTCTGAACAAGTCTGCCATGTAAGGGACTGAAAGAATTCAGTCCCCAAAACTTTATATAGAGAAATAACAACAACAAAGAGAATTTGATATTTATGCAACAAAATTAATTTTCAAAGAACTGGCAAGTTGGCACAGGTTTCAGTAATGTCTACGGTCACTGGCATGGAAGGGCTCCCGCTCCCGGGAGTGCTCCCGGGAGTGCTCCCGGGAGTGCCTATGCTTTTTATGCCTATGGGACTTATCCAGACTCCTACTTCTGCTTCTATGACTCCGCCCTTCAGAATGCCCACCATGTCTGCTGGAATAAGCAGCACCTGAGCTCCTCCCTCTATCCTTATCTCTGCTCTTTTCTTCTCCCTCCCTCCTGCTCGAGGACTTATGCTCATGCTTGGGTTTCTCTTTCTTTGGCTCCCATTCGGGATCCTCTGCTCTACCATGGAAGGAACCCCTGACATCGGGGGAGCCTGGTTGGTTCTTCTTCCCGTCTCTGGATTCAGACGTCTGGGCTTTCTCTGAGTTCTTGCTGCTGTGCTTCTTTGGGCCATGGTCATCCT
>JAQHUG010000060.1:7575943-7622676 GCA_028555095.1 Dicrostonyx torquatus | reverse complement strand
AGAAAGAGAAATCCTACCTCGAAAAACCAAAAAAAAAAAAAGTTAAAAATAAACTCTACTCTTTGATTGGCACCGGGCGGTGGTGGCGGACGCCTTTAATCTCAGCACTTGGGAGGCAGAGGCAGGTGGATCTCTGTGAGTTCAAGACCAGCCTGGTCTACAAGAGCTAGTTCCAGGACAGGCTCCAAAGCTGCAGAGAAACCCTGTCTCGAAAAACCAAATAATAATAATAATAATAATAATAATAAACTCTAAAAATCTACAGTATATACTTACCAATTAGCGTGATAAAACTAGAAATAATATTTTAAACAAAACCTGATACTGGAGCTACAGAGATGACTCAATGGCTAAGAGCATTGGTTGCTCTTTCTAGAGGACCTGGGTTTACTTCCTAAGCACCCACTTGGAGGCTCACGACCATCAGGAAGAGTCTAGTATCCTCTTCTGTGCCTGGGCACTCACACAGTACAGACATACATGCAAGCAAAATACCCATACACATAAAATTTTTAAAAATAATAATTAAAAAGAAAACTTCCCACTAACCTGAACTTGAAACCTATTCTCTTAGGTAATAGCTGGATGAAAGAAAAATAAACCAAAATTTAAAATGTCAAGGGTATATCACTTAAAAACTAACAAAAAATTTAAAGTACATGAAAATTTCTAGGAGCTACACTGAGGAAAATTTGTAACCTTGAAGATTTAACTCCTTAAAAAGATTGAATATAAAATAAAAGTAACCTAATAAAGATAGGCTTTAATAAAGATCAAAGCAAAAATTAATTGAATATAAAAATAGCCTACCTTTCTTCTAAAAAAAATTCTAAATAAAGCTTTATAAATCAAAAAAAAACCCAGAAAATAAAATGGGAATTGATATATAAGCTACATGATTTTATATATATACACACACCAATCCAAAATTTAGAATCTTAGTGCAAAATAGTAAATGCGATTCAACAAAGGTTGAGAACTATTTGACAATATAATGGAGCTATAGCCAATACAATTAGGTAAATAGATACAAGAAATGGAAAAGTCAAAGTATCTGCTTGCAGAATATATACAATAGCTTATATAGAAAATTAAACAGCATCAATGATAAACAATGACAAAAATAAACAGTAAAGTAACAGGATAGGGAGGGAGTTCCAGCACAGCCAGGGCTACACAGAGAAACCCTTTATCAAATAGGAAAAAAAGGATTTGGATAAATAGGCATTTCAGTGAGAGTGGAAATTAGTAAAACCATTTCAGACAGCAATGCAGCAATGCTGATAAAACATACCAGGCTAAAACTGTGCCTGTTTTGCCCAATTTTTCAGTGCTTTGCCCTAATTCTACAATGCCACACAGATAAGGTCAAGGGGCCCTGACACTGCACCCTCCTGGAAATTCCACTTTGTTCCAATGCAAGCCCATGCTGAACTTGACAGAAATGGACTAGAGTCCCCCAGACAGCCTCTAAATGTTCCAAGCTCTGGGATCTCCCATGTGCTAATGGTCTGGAACCTTATCTATCCCGGGACTGATCAAAGCTCTAGCCTTCCCCATGCAGGGATGTCATTCAGCCTAGAAATAAAATTGATGGCTTTTTGAGACAAGGTCTCACTCTGTAGTGCAGGCTGACCTAGAATGCATTATGTAGCCTAGGCTGGCCTCAAACTCATGGTGATCCTCCTACCTCAGCCTCTTCTACTGGCGTTAAAGGTGTAATGCCTTTTTGGCATTACAAAAATAAACTACGGAAGTAAAATGCTCTGTGCACCCAGAAGGTAGGGAATGAAAGAGGACTTACTGTGAGAACACACAGATGATGTCTCCTTCTGTCAGTTCATAAGGAAGCCCTCCTAGAAAAAAACAAAACACAGTCCAGCTCAGCAAGGATTTGTTTACTGCTTACTATGCACTAACAGATACTGGAGCTGCAGAGTCAGTAAGCCTTGAGCTCACAAAAATCAGCCTCATACAATGACAGAGTGGAGAAGGTGACAATAGTCCAAAGGAAAAGTAACTCTCAGATCTCTGAGTCTAAGACAAGCCTGGTCTACATAGTGTGTTCCCGAACAGTGAGAGCCACATAATGAGACTGCCTCAAAAAAAAAAAAAAAGAATAAAAGTGATTAATTCTGAGTGGAAGGGGGTCACCACTTACCAAATGAATCTTACCATTCAGTCCTCACAACCAACATCCTATAAAGCAGAACATTTCCTGCACAAGACTCAGATCTCACAAACACTGAGTTCAAATATGCCATTATGCTCAGCTACACACAAACTAGGAATTATAGACATAAAAAACTGTTATGCATTTCAGGGAAAATCATTTCCCCTCCATGACTTTCCCCTCACGTGTAGACAGGGGCTATCAGTATACCTGCCTCACGGGAATGTCATAGACACAAAGCTGTGCATAGAAAGTGTTTAACACAATTATCTAGTGGAACAGCCTCTTTCAAAAGTCATAAAGTGAACACAGGATAGTAATACTGTTACCAGGGACTGAACGGTTCCCCTTTGCAGGTTCTTAGTCTCGCTAGTAATTTTAAAACAGATTAAGGAAGAAGCTTAAGGTCCAGCAAGTCATCAGTTAAACCAGCTACTGGGAGGAGGAAAATAAGAAACATGTTGTCATGCCTACTGAATTAGAGGGTCAAGCAGGCAGGCATGCTCAGAAATGGAGACTGAGCAGCAGCTGCAAGGGAAAGGAAAGCCTTTAGATTTGAAATAAGAAAGTCTATTGTGCTGGGGCAAGCACGCTCAGGATTTCAGTCAGTATCGAAAGAAGGGATAAAAGGGAAGGGGTGGATAAGTTAGAAGTCAGAACAGCAGGTAGATTTAGCAACAATAGGCAAACAACTGCACTGAGAACCTCCTGGGGTGTATAAGGATACTGTTTCATTAAAGGGATCATTTTCTTCTCATGTCTTCAGGTGAATGAATTTTCCTGGCAGGCGACTCCTAGCTGGATGATCTTAAACCCAGTTTTAAGTCTTAAGGAAGGGACACACCAGTATGTAGTACTTAGGTTTGCTAAAAATGTCCCATAGCCACCCAGGGCCAAGGGTGTAATACAGACTGTATTCTTTTCATCAGGAGAAGTAGCTTTCCCTTAATGAACAACCCGAGATACTGGCACCTTTTTCAGATGACATTTTAAATCCTAAGCAGAAGTGGAGCTGATTTTGAGTGAGGAGTCTACCTTCAGTGTCTTCCAAGCTAGCTAATGTTTGTCCTGGTGCCTAACAATACAGCAAAGTACTAGAAGCAAAAGTCAATCACAGGAGAAAAATAATTTCGAGGAAAGGCAGACAGTAAACATGAAATAATGAGCACTAATCTTACAGTTTTGAGGGCAGCAGTGTGTGACCTTCAAGAACTCTAGTAACCTGTCTGCACCTCAGTTTCTTGGACACCATAATGGATCCATTGTGGAGTTAACTGTGTCCGAGCCGCCAAGTGGCAAGATTTTTAAGTACAATGAATGGTAAATAACAATTCTAAAAAGCACTGGTTTTTAAGACAACTTAAAATGGACGACAAAAAGAAAAAAATCAAAAACGGACCTGTGGGCAAACAAGCTACAAGAGTGTGGCTGACTAGACTGGTCAGAAGTGATGAGCAGGGGCACAAAATAACCAGAGCAAGGACGCAGCGACTCTGAACAGCACCTGCTAGAAAAAACTGTGGACCTCACCAAGAAAGATCCAGGCGCTGTCCTTGTATTCCGAGTGCCAAGACACCTTTTCTGCCACCCCGAGCTGAACCTCTCGCTCGTTCAGTTCGTTGATCAGCTTCACCTTAGTTAAAGGGCTGCGCGGGAGGAATGAAAGACGTTACGTAGGTTTCCTCACAGCCTACCTTCTAGATACAGATCTTCTCCCGCCCCGAGGCCATGAAGGCCCTACCCCACCCCGGCGAGGACCGGTCACCGTCTTTGTGGGCAGCCATCCGCATCCCACGCCCCCTTCCACAGAGAAACTACAGCCTTACTTCATATTCGCGCCTTCGCGCTCCTCTCTCAAGCCATCAGCTTCCGGGTGAAGCTAAGAAGGACTCACGCAACCCGATCACCCAGCTCAGATTGGAGCCGGCAAACCTCCAGGCGGAACTTCCACCGGAAGTTCCCTGCTACTAGCACCTGCGCAGTGGCGCGGAAGCGCTTTCTCACGCTTAGTAGTCTTTGCTCCTGTGGCAAATAGTTCGCGAGTTATTCGCTGCTTCTTTTTGTGATGTAGAGCAGGGGCGGGATCCTTGGCTTTCTGGATAATGAATCGCATTGTTTGATTTAGCTTTAAACGTTTTCTGCTCCCAGTTCTATCTCTTAATCTAAAGCCCTGTTCTTTTACTCTCGGGCAGCTGCTCAAAAACAGCCCCTCAAACACTGTTCAGGACTTAACAGTGGAAAAGCAGATAGCTATGAGATACTAAATATTGTTTCCCGCCCCAATATTAACGATGGACCGGTGTTGCTTTACAAACTGAATTAAGTACCCACAGATTTATGTAAGAAATGTGGCCTCTTTCCGCCGGCAGAAATTAATATTGTCAAATTAGTATCTATCAATTGAGAAGATAGTGAACAAGTGCTGAATGATGAGGTAGACATTTATACATGCTATGTTAGGTCTCACTCAGTACCTGTGACTCCTCCCAGCACGCCTCACTCCGCGCCTACCCTAAACCTCTCCCTCCCAGGAGCTGGGCTTCTGCTTCCCTTCCCCCAGCCTGATCCCTATAGAACTGAACCATTTTCATTTATTTCATTCAATCTTTACTCTCCCAACAATCCCAAGAACTCAAACTCCTAACAGTTATTATCCCCATTTTACAGAGGAAGAAACTGCACTCCAAAGCAATTAGCTAGCTTGAAGTTCTGGAGATACTGCTCAGTGGTTAAAACTATTTGGTAATCTTCCGGAGGAAGTCAGCACCCACAACAGGCGACTCACAACTCCAGTTTCAAAAGACCCATCCTTCTCCTCCAGCCTCTGTGGGTACCTGCAAGCACATGGCACACACAGACATACATATACATAAATAAAACTAATTAATTAATCGTTTACATTTTGAGTAGTTTGAAGTGCTCTGCTTGTCCCAATCAGGTCAGGCTAATTTAATCAGCCCTTATTGAGCATCTAGGTGTGTCCTGTAGAAAGAAATCTGAAGGATGGGTCTTCTGCACTCAAAGAGCTAATGGCATAAGGGGCAATACATATTTACTTGGGTAGTTCATGTCATAAATATTCAGAAGTCAGTATGTCAGCAGAGAATAGGGGTTCCATTTTGTGAATTCATAGTCTCTTTAATAATAGAATTTTTAAATGGACTCAGAAGAAAATTTAAAGGCCAGTTTATTAAATTTTGAATGATAACAGTGCAAGGAAGCTACAAATCTTGGCATCTGGTGGAAGGAAGGAGATGTATAAAAGAAAACAAGAAAGTGATGCCTTTTGATTTAGGGTCTACAGGCGAATCAGCTTTGCTGAGGGATAATCTCACAAGTAGGTGATCAAAAACAGACCCTAATAGGTTAACTCACTTTGTTTTATTTCAAACTTTATTATTTAAAAAAAGATTGCAAGTTAAACACTGAAATTAACCAGACCCAAAGACAATACAACTCAATGAACTTCTATACAGTTTAAGTAGCATTCAGAACAGAAGCTGTGCAACTTCACATTGGATTTTATGCTATCACTACCAAATATATTTTCATTCACTTGTCCACCACCAAAACAAACAAAAAAAACATTAGAACTAGAAGAAGAGGGAAGTAGAAAAAGACAAGATCTCCTGAGTAAATTGGGAGCATGGGGACTTTGGGAGAGGGTGTAACGGAGGGGAGCAGAGAAAAATGTAGAGCTCAATTTAAAAAATCAATTAAAAAAAAGAACTAGAAGAAAAATTTGATTTAGCTAGTTCCAGGACAGGCTCCAAAGCTACAGAGAAACCCTGTCTCGAAAAAACCAAAAAAAAAAAGAAAGAAAGAAAAATTTGATTTATATCGTCTTTCACTCATTTCCATTATTTGTATTCAGTTCATCCTTGTCACCTAATATTGAGCCTTTCTTGCTCTCTTTTCTACACAATATACTGCACTTGCATGTACATTTGTTTTACATATTGTTATACATATATGTATATATATACATACCTAGGTAGATTATGCATGTGAGGGTGAAAGATGCAGAGACTTTTTTCTGAGACTGTGTGACCTCACTTAATGTTATACATCCTAATTCCAACCATTTTCTACAAATTTTGTGGTTTAATTTTTTTCTTATATTTAAATAGTACTCCACCTTTTACATATATCAAATTTTGATTATCTATTCTCTTGTTGCTGGGTAGTAAGGCTGATTATAGTGAACAAAGAAGTAATAAACATAGGGATGCAAATACATCTATGACAGGGTATGGAGTTCTCTGGGTATATGCCAGGAGTAAAATATAAGGGTCATATGGTAGTTCTAGTTTTAAGTTTTTGATAACTCTGCAAGTTGATTTCCACAATGGTTGTATTAATTTGCACCCACCACCACCACCAATGAATGACGCCTTTCTCTTCATATCCTCTCCAACATTTATTGTTAGATTCATTGACTATAGCCACTCTGACAGGTGACACCTTGTGGTGGTATCTCAAAGTAGTGATTTTTATTTCTTATTTAAATTTTATTTTATTATTTGTAATTTCTATTTCCTGATGGCTTTGGATAGAAAACCTATTTGTTGACTGACAAATTTCTTTAAATCCTTGGTGTTTAATTGCAAATTTTTTGTAAATTCTGAATAGTAGCCCTCTGAAGTATAGCTGGTAAATATTTTTCTCGCATCCTGTGGGCTGTCTATTAACTCTGCTGAGCATTTCCTTTGCCATAAAGAAACATTTTATTTCCATATAGTCCCATCTGTGGAAACATAGGGTTAGTTCCTGTGCTATTGGTGTTCGATTCAAAATATTCTTGCCTATTCCAATATCTTGAAGAGTACCCTCATGATTTCTTCTAGAAGTGTCTGTATTTAAGGTTTTTAATTAAGGTTTTTGATCTATTTCTGAACTGACTTTTGTACAAGGTGAAAGATAAGAATCGTATTTCTGTCTTCTGCAGGGAGAAATTCAGTTTGGCCAGCACGTTTGCTGAATAGGCTATCTCTTCCCCAGTATGTTTTTGACCTTCTTTGTCAAAAATTAAGTGGGCATAGTTTTGTCATTTTATTTTTGGATCCTCTCATTCTATTCCATTGGTGTAAATGTCTATTCTTACGCCAGTACCAGGCTGTCTTTCTGGCTATAACCCTATAGGAAACTTTAAGGCCAGGTATAGTAATACCTCCAGCACTGCTCTTACTCCTTGGGATTTCTTTGGCTTTCTGTGGTCTTTTGGGATTCCATATGAATTCTTGTTTTTCTCCTAAACCTGTGAAATATATCAGAAGTTTGAAAGGTGTTGCATTAAATCTACAAATTAATTTTGATAGTATAGTAATTTTCACAATATTTGTTCTACCAATCCAGAAGCATGGAACTCTTTTCTTTTTCAAGCCAGGGTCTCACTATATAGCTCTGGCTCTCCTGGAATTCACTATGTAAGCCAAGCTGGTCTCAGATTCACAGAGATCTGCCTGCCTTTAAAGCCTCCCAAATGCTGTGATTAAAGGCAGCATGGACCTTTTACAGTAAGGAACAATATGTAATATTCTCATTTGAGACAGATCAGAATGTCTTGTCTCCATTTAAGGCCAGAGATAGAACTCAGAATACATTCCTTTAACAAGAGGAAGTAGCTTTCCCTTAATGGACCTTAACAAAGCTCTGATATCTCCACCTTTACATATGGTATTTTAAACCTTTACATATGGCATTTTAAACCATCTTCAATGGCCTCCAAGTTTACTAATGCCTGTCTAGCTACCTAGCAAATAGAAGAAATAATAACACATAATATATGTATGTCATATGTATGCCATTCTGTATGTCTATATCAATATCTGTTCATGAAACATAATATTCTAAAAGTGAAGGTCCAGAGATGGATAGTTAGTAGTCTGAGTGGGCCTTATTCAGAGCACCAGATATAAGACCATTCACAAAAGTATTTTGATGATGATAATTGTACTGTCAACTGGCTCAACCTACAACCAGGTTCCTGCAAGAAGCAAAGGCTGCCCACCAAGGTCAGTTTCTCCTCACGTGTTCACCTATGAATTAGGGGCCTACCTTTGACTTCCTCACTCCAAGGCACCTACACCCTCTTCTCCCTTCCTACCCTGCTATTCATTAACTTTGCTGAATAATATTGCCCGTGAAAACTAAACAGTGACAGATTGCATATGGGATTTTATCTGTTCCTAGAAATCTCCATTTGCTTTGTTGGTAGGGCTACAGTAGCCACTTGCAAAGTGATAAGCTTGCAGGCAGTATTATCTTGCTGGTGTCTTCTGGTAACTGTGAAATAAGAGTTGGGGCTACATCTGGAGCTCAGTCATCTGCATTCAGAAGGAAGGTGGAGCATAAGAGAAAGTGGGGCCAACCAAATGGAAGGATAATTTATGTTGAGGATATGAGGAGTATTCCTATCCAACTTCCGGGATCCACAGAAAAGCTCATTGGTTTGGTTTGGTTTTCTTTTTCATTTTTCTTTCTTTCTTTCTTTCTTTCTTTCTTTCTTTCTTTCTTTCTCCTTCTCCTTCTTCTTTTTTGGTTGTCTCCTATAGCACACAGTTTGGCCTTGAACTCCCAATCCTCCTGCTTCTCCCTGCTACCATACCCAATCTGCAGAGGTGTTCTGAAACTGAGGGAGCTGAAAGTTATCCCAATGTGCTAGTATTAAGGACTTCCTGAGAACTTCGATTTCACTGCTCTAAAAGGCAAGCCAGGCATAAACCTGGAAATTTGATCACCCAGAGGAGCCAGAAGAAGCAAGAAGCCATGTTTCTCATGGTTGTGTTTAGTAGGAATTGATAAGTAATGATGCCTAGAAAATAGTCTAAGTTGAAAGGGATAAAGGTCCAAAGTGCCCTCAGAACTTAACACTAGACAGGAGAAAATGGAGTTGCTATCCATGAAAGATAGCTGTTGGTGATATCCATAAATAACATTCATTTAGTAATCGCTGTATGTAACATGTAGTACTAGCTAAAGAAGTCAAAGGGAGACCCCATATTAAAGGAAAGGCTGGAAATTTTGTTTATCAATATTCTCATATATTTTCCTTTACTGTTTTCCCTATTTACATCAGTGAAAATGGTTTTCCAGATTTCCTAGGCTCAAAGGCATGACTTTTGCCTTCCATTCTTATTTCTCCCCTTACATTCCTTATCCAATCACCAAGATCTACTACAGTGCCTGTGAGATACATCTCTTCAAATCACAATTCTAATACAAGCATTTACCACCCCTGGCTCTTTGTTTGTTTTGTTTTGTTTTGTATAGCAACCATGACACTTATTTTTAATAATTTTTTAGTGTGATGCTAGAGATCAAACCCAAGGTCTTGCTCATGCTAGGCAAAGGCACTACGGATAAGCTACAGCCCCGCCCCCCCTTTTTTTTTAAAGATTTATTTATTTATTATGTACACAGTGCTCAGCCTCCATGTATGCCTGAAGGCCAGAAGAGGGCGCCAGATCTCATTACATACGGTTGTGAGCCACCATGTGGGTTGCTGGGAATTGAACTCAGGACCTCTGGAAGAGCAGTCAGTGCTCTTAACCTCTCAGCCATCTCTCCAGCCCCTACCCCTGGCTCTTTTAGCACGCATCAAAGCTGCCGTAACTCCTATCCTCTTCCTGATCTCTCAACATAAAGCCTTCACTTCATCTAGCCTCCACTTGTGTCAACCTTCCCTTGAGGCCAAGATCATTATACAAATTACCCACGTCTGCCAAGAAAGTCACATACCCTGGGCCACCATCTTCTGTCTGATTGAAATCTGCTCAAATGCCGAAGCCCCATCCAACCTTCTCTCCTACAAAGCAAACAAACACACAACAACAACAACAAAAAACTCCATCATGCCAATTCCCTGTGATGGCTCCTACTTCTGAACTCTGTAGCACTTCAGAAATCCTTTACACCCTCCCAAGGAGACTAGGAGGCCCTGAAAGGTAAGGCTTTGCCCTTGCACACGCTCAAGGTGTAGAAGGTAGAAGATGCCTTTGTTCCCCTTGGCACCTAGCTATACAATTATAATAATCTTATCTTTATCCAGATTCTTCTGTTTTTATTGCTAAGCTATCTTGGAAGAGCATTCCTGGCATTTCTTTTTTTGCCATTTATTCATTCACTCAACAAATATTTAACAAGCATCTATTAAATGTCAAATGCTATTCTAGATGCTGGAGATTTAACAATGAACAGATCAAGTAAAGTTCTTGTCTCCGCAGAGCTTGTATTCTTATTGGAGAAGATGGAAAATAAATGTGTAGATACATCCCGTATCAATAAATGCTATAAAGGGAGAGTGAAGCAGGCTAAGGGGACAAAGTGTGATGTGGTTTTGCTGCTGTATAAAGGGAAGGTGGTTGATTAAACTGAAAAACCATGGCAATGGTTTTCATCTTCAGCAATAGGCTCTTACCCTCAAATTCTGGGAGGCAACCAAGAGCAAAGGCCATGAGCATGTGTACGTGCTGTGTGTGTCTGTGTATTATCACTCACATATGTGTGTGCTGTACGTGTGTGTGGAGATAAAAGTTTGACAGCAGGCATCTTTCTGGATCATTCTCCATCGTGTAAATTAAGGTAGGCTCTCTCTCTCTCTCTCTCTCTCTCTCTCTCTCTCTCTCTCTCTCTCTCTCTCTCTCTCTCTCTCTGTCTGTCTCTCTCTCTCTCTTGAACCCAGAGCTCATGGATTCAGCTAATCTAGCTTGCCAGCTGGTCCCAGGAATTCCATGTCTCTGCCTTATAAGGACTGAGATTACAAACAGGTTGGTATTTATGTGGGTGCTGGGGCTCCAAACTTAGTTCCTCAAACTTGCACCGGAAGTGCTTCCCCCACTGAGCCATCTCCCCAGCCACAACTTGCTGTTTCTTAAACAGAGGCCTGTCTCGGGACATCTGTACTGAACATTCCCAATTCCTGGAACACTCTGATACCAGAGCCATGAAAGCATGACTTGATCGTCATTTTCTTCCATTTCGCTTCACATTTTGATCTTAACTACGGCTCCCTCCTCCCCTCAGCTCCTCCCACTTCCACCTTAATACCCTCCTCTCAAATTTCTGTCTTCCATCTCCGGCAGTGACTGTCTTCAAGGCCTAGCTCAACTGTGAGCCAGTTATCCGTACGTACTTCCTCTGACAATCTGTTTTCTATCCCCAGATCTTATAGTAATCAAGATTATTTCTGGGGCTGGAGAGATGGCTCAGAGTTTAAGAGCACTTCCTGCTCTTCCAAAGGTCCTGAGTGCAATTCCCAGCAACAACATGGTGGCTCACAACCATCTGTAATGGGGTCTGGTGCCCTCTTCTGGCCTGCAGGCATACACACAGAATATTGTATACATAATAAATAAATAAATATTTAAAAAAAGATTATTTCTTCCTCACCTGATCCTGATGCCAGTCACTCACACCTTCCTTATGACATCAACCCCTTTGTATTATGTTTATTCAACTTATACCTGTTTTAAATAATAAAGATTTTATTTCTAGCCACAGGACTCAGAAAAATCAAACTGGTGCTGACCTGGAAGTCTCTTCTGGGTGGCCAGCTCACATAGTGTTCGAAGATCCTGTGCAAGTTGCCAGGGAAGAAGGGTTATCAACAGTCCTACCCAGCTATAAATCCTACAAACTACGATGATTGGCTCAGCAAGATATGCTCAGTGGTGCAATAGGGGCGCTAATGCCTTGGGAGAAACAAACAGATGTCTGATTGGACGGAAGACCTGCTCAAGAGAAGGGAACTCATGCTTGGCATGAAAAACCTAGCCAAGACACCATGGCTGGAGGTCACAGACTCTAGAAAAGAACCTATTACTATTATTTGCTAAATTAATAACTGTCTTCTAAATATTTATCCTCATACCCAAGAGTTAGTGCAGCTCTCATCCCTTATCCAAGCAGCTATTTTCTTTTTGCAGAAGATGGAGGTTATTGCAGAGATCCATAACTGGTCCAAGTGCAAATAGTAAGGGGCTGTCAAGTGCCCACCCTCAAACACATCCTCTGCACCCAAGGCTTAGGGAACATCTCACCTCTATTTGAGGAGACTTGTGAGCCCATCTTCCCTTCTATACTGGAATGTTGACCGATGTGTATTGTGCAGGTCTTAGGAAGGCTACCATAGCTATTGAGCAGCATCCTTGTCAAGTCCAGTAAACACTATTTTGTAGCAACCTTACTGTTCCTCTGACTCTTAAAATCTTCCCATCCCTCTTCTGACATATTCTCTAAACTTTTGTATCAACTTAACAGAAATCTAGATATATCTGCGAATAGGGAATCTCAACTGAAGAACTGGATTCATCAGACTGTCCTGTGGACATGTCTGTGAGGCAATTTCTTGAATAATGGTGGATGTGGGAGGACCCAGCCCACTGTGAATAGTGCCACCCTCGGGCATCTTAGTCCTGGGTTGTATAAGAAAGCATCTGAGCTTTCTCACCTGCTCCTGCTACCATCTCCACATCACAGACCAACAGCTCAATGGGCTGGATTTATTCTTGGCCTTCTATGCTTGAAAAGTGTAGCTGTGATAGAGACCATCACAGAAATCCACAACTGGTCAAAATACAGAGAACAACTGATCATAGGCTGCCCAGATTATGATATATCCTATGATAACTCCTGTACCTAATGCTAAAGGAACATCACAGGAGAAGGTAAACAATGATTGTAAAAGCCAAGGAAGTCTACTGGGAGATTGTATCTCTGAGAAATTACAGGGAAGAGGGAAGCTATACCTATGATACCACAACAGTATGACTGCCTAATCAAGACCCAAACAAAGACAACACCAAAACACATGTTAACACAAAAGGGGAATAGCTCATAGTGACTGGCACCTAGACTAAGAACTACAAGCAACTAATGATTTGAGAGAGAGAGAGAGAGAGAGAGAGAGAGAGAGAGAGAGAGAGAGGAGAACTAATCTTCGCCAAGGATGAGCCCCCTAGTGAGTTATACAATGCCAAGCCTGAAATTCTGTACATGCAAGCAACCTAATGGACTCAACAGGTCATAGAAAAGAGACTATAAATAGGATAGGGATTATGTGATGGGGAGAGGACAAAGGATGAATTAGAAAGATAAAAGAGAAGGGGGAAATGCTGTGTTTATATTTTAACTAAAGTTTTAAAAAATTAAAGACAAAAGCAAGCTGAGCAAGCCATGGGACTCAAGCTGATAAGCAGATTTCCTCCACAGTTCCTGCCTCTGCTCTTGCGTGAGTTCCTGTCGTGACTTCCGTCAATGATAGACTGCGATCAGATGTGAAAACCAAAAAACCATTTACTCCGCAGTGGCTTTTGGTCCTGCTGTTTATCACAGCACCAGGACAATCTTCATTCATCCAGCCAATTACATTTGTTGGGTACTTGTTTTCACCCACTTATTTCAGTTGACCCAAAACAGAATTACTATGAAAAAAAAGTGAATTCAACCTCACTGTCCTGCCATCCTATATTTTACCTGATTTTGCATCAGGGACATTAGGAATAATGCTAGTTAATGAAACAAAAGATAAATCTAAAGGAGTGAATATGGGCTTCCCATTCCTGAATTGAAAAAGCTGATTACACATATTGGCTCAGTGGTGAATTGAGTGGGAAAATAAAGAGAATAATAAACATGTGCTTCATCAATAGAAGATCTTATCACTTCTTCCAGGTGTATTAAGTTGGGATCCATTCATGGGCTCCAGGGA
Source organism: Dicrostonyx torquatus (assembly GCA_028555095.1). Lineage (NCBI taxonomy): Eukaryota > Metazoa > Chordata > Mammalia > Rodentia > Cricetidae > Dicrostonyx > Dicrostonyx torquatus. The sequence goes on along the minus strand of JAQHUG010000060.1, from coordinate 7,608,793 downwards.
GTCTATGATGATCCTGAGTTGTATGTGTGTGTACATATGAGCAAGTACATTTTGAAAAGGTTTAGGGTGCCCGTTAGATTCTAAAAGAGTTCCATGGCTCAAAAACAAAAACTAATGACCACTGCTTTAGAGTATTAATGATTATCTGTGAATACTGTCAACCAAAGACAACCACAAGCTGTTGCTAAACTTTCAAGAAATTGTTGCAAGGAAATAAGCATGAGTTATGAGAGTTAGCAATCTGACGCTTACGTATAACCTGGAGAGGCTGAATAGAGAACCTAAATTCTTAAGAAGAGGCCAAGTTATTTCCAGGGGTGAATATGCCTTCCAAAAGACATACAGATGGTATGTATTTTGTTTTCCTAAAGACATACAGATGGTATATATTTAGTTTTCCTAAAGACATACAGATGCTATGTATTTTGTTTTCTTTCCACCCGGCTGCCACTGTTTACATTTACTTTTCTCCCTCTGCCCAGGTCAAAGCAGTAATTTTCCATACCTCAGTCAGCACAAATTTCAAAGCTGAATCTGCCAAAGTTGATTAAAAAGCAGAATTCCGTTCCAGGGAGAAAGAAAAGATGCTTTAAAAGGCACTATTGGTCACAAATCACATTTGCTCCACATTCATGTAAAGTCCACACTGGCATGCAAGCCTAAAAGGCATGAAGGCCAGGCTAAACAAAAAGGGATAAGCAGAACGGGTATGATAAAATATGTTACCGGGACAATCTAAACTAGAACTCAATGAAAAAATGAATTTTAAGGGCTAGTAGGAGGCTGCCCAGGGCAAGAGTTCCCAAATGACTGCCACAGCTATATTGAAACAGGTTAAGTTTCAAGCCACTGACTAATGGCCTCCTTCTCTTCTCCAAAAGATTGTCTGCAAGGGTGGCTTTTACCCTTTTCTCTGTCACTTTCACTGTTCTCAACCCAGATTTTTCCAGGAGTGTTCTATTGCTGAGACAGATCACATGATAGCATATCGTGCCATAGGAATACCAGGTGAAACCCATCCAGCAGGAGACTGTGGATTAGGGAAGGGAGGGGATAGGAATGCCAGATAAGACATGGCACTGGAACAGACCAAAAAACAAAAAAACCATAGGGCAATACTGAGACCTCAGAGACAAAGCATGGGATTGGCCTGTGTGATGGTTAATTTTGTCAATGTGATACACTCTAGAATTGCCTAGGAGGCAAGACTCTGGGCACACCTGTAAGGGAGTATTTAGCTTCTTGGTCTGCCTAGGAGGGATTATCTAGGTGAGGTTGGTTGAAATAACAAGAGCTACCTTACCCATGAGTAGCACCATTCCCCGAGATGGGGTTCCAGACTGAAGAGAAAGGAGAAAGTGAGCTGAGCACTGGCATTCATCACTCTGCCTTCTGACTGTGGGTGGCATGTGGCCAGTTGCCTTATGCTCCTGCTGTGACTCACGACTTTCCCATCACAATGGACTGTACCCCAGAACCTTGAGTCAAAATAAACACATCCTTCATTAAGTTGCTTTTTAGTTTCCTTTTGATAGAGGGTCTCAACTACATGGGCCAAAATGGCCCAAAACTCACTATATAGACCAGGTTGGCCTCAAACTCAGAAAGATCAGCCTGCCTCTGCCTCCCATTGTCTTTTTGTGAGAATATTTTATCACAGAAAAGAAAATGGTGACTAATGAAGCCTGTCATAATCAAATTGTAATGAGTATATGTGAAGGCTGAGAGGTTTTTGGTGTGTGTGTGTGTGTGTGTGTGTGTGTGTGTGTTTAGACTGGAAAGCTTTGGAGGGCTAGTCACAGGTTTTCAGAGCCATAAACTAATGCTACACAGTTTTTATTCTGTGTCTGGTCAGCATCTTCTTCCATTCTGGAAAGACCACGAGGCCTAGTTAAACATAGAATCTAAGGTTTGGAAGACCTGTTACAAGTCTTGGTCCTACTACTTGTTAGCTCTGAGACTTTGGATAATTTAGCTCCAATTCTCTTGTTTGTGTTAGGATGCCAAAATTACGAAATGAGGTGTCAGGATTGTGATAATAGTTAGATGACCTGATCTCACCCCCTTCTCTCTCTCTCTCAGAAACTGATTTGTTGTTTCCTACACTAGCCCGGAACTATGTAGCCCAGGCTGCCCTCAAATTACCAATTCACTGTCGGTCCCAAAGTCTTATTCCCTTAGGTAAAACTTGAGAATAGACACCTTGGAGTTGAAGAGGTGCTACATGAACTTCAGGCTAGAATGCTCTCTTTAGTAAAGTCTTTCTTAAAGACACTCCTTCAGTGAGACAAAAAAACCCAAGAAAGAATGGCTAAATAGATAGTTTCTCCCCTGACTCCACCTCATTCCACAAGACATTAGCTAAAAATGTGTGTGCCTTATTGCCCAGTTCTACTCTGCAGGGTAAGGAAGGATTTCAACATACTTTTCCAGTGATATAAATAAGGGTTTTTAAAAATCTTTTTTTAATTTTTATGAGTATGGGTATCTGCATGAATGTCTTTGCACCGTGTATGTGTCTGATGTCCATGGAAGCCAGAAGACAGCCTTGGCTCTCCTAAAGCTGGGATCACAAATGGTTATGAGCTTCCATGTGGATGCTGTGAACCAAACTTCGATCCTTTGTGAGAGCAGCAAGTGCTCTGAGCCATTTCTTCAGTCTCAAAGATAAGTTTGAAAAGAAGAAGAGAGGGAGGTCCAGGGAGAAAGCTAAAATGGGCAAAGTGCTTGCCTTGCAAGCATGAGAACCCGAGCTCAATCTCCAGAAGCTACATAGAAATGTTGGGGCATGGTAGGGTGGGCTTGTAATCTGGTACTGCTGAGGTGCTGACAAAAGGATCCGTGGGGCTAACTGGCCAGCCAGTCTGACATAATTGGTGAACTTCAAGACAACGGAAAACCTTGTCTCAAAGGAGATGGAGGGTTCTCCTGATAATGACACCAAGGTTGTCTTCTGGCACAAACACACACACACCGGGGGGGGGGCACGCAAAACACAGGAACTAAGTTTTAAATATCAAGTCAAAAAATGTGTATATGCAACAGACTAGAGCTCCTCTGGTCTGCGTGAAAGCAGCATCTAAGATGCAGCACAGCTGAAGCAACCCAGCATTGTTGAACCGCATCTTTTCCTTTAGACACCTTTCCTACATTGTTTTTTCCATGCCTAGTGCCCTCTGCTGGACGTCCTGATCACTGGCACCTTGGTGTCTTCTGCCAGTGTGCTTTTGAGGACATCTTTGTATTTTGACAGCCAAATGCTTCACAGGCAGTTGCCACTACCGAGAAGCAATATAAACAGGGCCCAGTTTTTAAATTTTCTCCTCATGTTAACCTTTAACCTCATACCTTGTTTTCCTATTGTTGCTATAATAACTAACTGCAAACTTCAGTGGCTTAAAATGACAGACTCATTTCCTTTCAGCTGTTTTTTTTTTCTTGGTATCTATTGATTGGTGTGTATTTATTTTTGTATACACGTGGTGTAATGGTGTATACATGTTTATATATGTGTGCATGTGTATGTACACGCATACATGAATGCATTCATGTGTGGAGACCTGAAGTCGATATTGGATATTGCTATCAATTGCTTTTCAGATAAGGTCTCTCCCAGAACTTGGAGCTCGCCCATTTGGCTAAAAGGCTAGCCAGCCAACCCCAGAGATTCTTCAACCTCTGCCTCTAATGCTGGGATTATAAGCATGATTATAACTGCTGTGCTGAGCGTTTTATTCATGGGCACTGGAGATCCAAACTCGGGTTCTCATGTTTGTACAGCAAGTCCTTCGTTGATGGACCCATCTTCCTGGCCTCTGGATCTTTTTAATTAGCAGGCAAAGCAGCAAGACTAATTGTGGCAATCTCATACATACTTTCTCTTGCCTGATCCTCCCTCCCTCTCTTGTCCCCTTCTACTCTCTGTAGTCTTCGTTCCACTTTCATGGTTCATGTATTCTATTACCCTCTCCACCCACTTCTTTAAAAACCATTTCCTTCCGTTCTTGAGGCCAGAATTCCAAAGTGAATTTCAGTGAGCTAATGTCAGTCAGAGGGCTGGACGACATGGTTTATTCTGGAAGCTCTGAATGAGGTTACTTGACAGCGATTCTCGGTCAACAATTTCTTCCTTGCATCACTCAACCTCGGACTCTCTTGCCAAACTGACAATTGTTCATGCTGATCATTCTTGTGATCATTGCTCACAAGGACACTTGTAATGATATTTTTGGGTGCACCTGGAAAATCTAGAATAATAGGTACATCTCAAGATCCTTAACTTATTCATATCTGCAAAGTTGCATCTGCAAAGTAGCTGTTTCAATAAAAATGGCATGTTTCTAGACTACAGGGATTACAGCATGGACATCAGTCAGACATGGTGACATGAACCGCTAATCCCAGCACTCAAGAGATAATGAGTTTGAGGCTACATGGTGAGACCCTGTCTCATAAAACAAGGACTGGTGATGCTCAGTCATCTATTTGCCTAATTTATGCTAGGTTCTGGGCTCAATTCCTAGCACTACACACATAATAATAGGTATCAGTATGGTGGGACTTTATCTGGTCTACCACATGGAGCTAGAGAAATGGCTCAGCAGTTAACAGTACTGACTGTTCTTGCAGAGGTCTCAGGTTCGATTCCTAGAACTTACATGGTAACTCATTACTGTGGGAAAATGGTCTTTTATCCTATCACTTGTATTATTTTTACAAAACAATTATAAAATTATAAAATGCTGATTGGCCAGTATTCAGGCAGGAAGTATAGGCAGGGTGATGGCGACCAGGCAGGAAGTAGAGGCATGGCAACAAGAATTACAGGAGGAGGGAAGTTTTAGTTTGCAGTCATCACCCAGACAGAGAGGAAACCAGACACAGAGCAAGCAAGATGTGACTGCCTCGCTGTAAAAGGTACCAAGCCACAAAGCTAACACAGACAAGAATTATGGGCTAATATAAGTTATAAGAGTTAATAAGAAGCCTGAGATAATAGGCCAATCAGTTTATAATTAATGTAGACCTTTGTGTGATTTCTTTGGGGATTAACGACTGCGGGAACTGGGCAGGACAGAAACCTCAGTCAACAACTCACAACTATATGTAACTCCAGTTCTAGGGAATATGATGCCATCTTCTGGTGTCTGTGGGTAACAGGCACACAAGTGGTGTACAGACAAACATGTAGGCAAAGCATCCATACACATAAAATTTTTAAAATTAATAAAAATAAAAAAGAAGCCACAAGGTTATTTAACTAGGAGCAGTGAGGACTGGAATTGTAATTCCATATCTACCACTCCTTCCTAGCTGAGTGCCCTTGGGTAGGATCCTTCACCTCTAAGCATCACCTCCTTCACAGGCTAGCAGGGATGCTAATAGTCCCTCATTCACATGGTTTAACCAAATGTATGAAAAGCTGTTACAGAGCAGAGTAACTAGTACAGAGAATACACTCATTAAATTAGCCAGTATGTTGGGTATTGGCATGGGGAAATTGGAGGAGAAAGATACAATAATAAAGAGAAAAGGTAGTACCATGTTTGTCGTGGTTTGGATAGAAAAGGTTCCCCACAGCCTTATATGCTTGAAAACTTGGTCCTCAGCGGATGGTGCTATTCTGAGAAGATGTGACACCTTTAGGAAGTGGTACTTGGTAGGGAAAGTGGGTCACTAGAGAACAGACCTTGAGTTATAGCTCAGTCTCATTTTTAGCCCTGGCCTGTCAATTTTCTGGCCCACCAAGATATAAGCAAGTCACTTTTGGCTTCTGCCATCACAGAGATTCTAGGCACCATTATAGACAGTATCCATTCAAATTGTGAACCAGAGTAACTCCTTCTTCCCTGAAGTTGCTTCGTGTCAAGTATTTGATCACAATGATGAGAAAAGTAACTATACAGTGCTGAATACCAGAGTCAATAACAAGAACGTTAACCAGGTCTAGGAAGTTAAATGATGTACGTGTGCCCACATTTCTGTTTCTTTGGGCTCAAGGGAAAATGATCTTCATTTTTCATGACCATTGGATTTCATAAACAAAGAATGGCTTCCACTCATTCTCAGCTAAGCCACCTTTGAAAAAAACCAAAAGCATAAACGTGACACCTTAGCTTGAAGGTCAAATGCAGAAGAACGTGCAAAGGCAGAGTCACAAACTGCCAAGAAGAGAGGAAAATGTCCAAACTCTATTGTTGATGTGAGAAAGGACAAACCCTAGATGGATGTTCACAGGTCCCGTGCAAGCTGTTGGCCTGTCTACAGTTATGCAATACTTTCTAATTACTAACTTAATTATAGCATTGGGTAAACAAGCTACCCTCTCTGTGTGCTTCAATTTCATCATCTATGATGAGGCGCTAATGATATCTACCTTACAGACACCTTTTAAGGATAAAATGAAACTTCTTTTTGTGTATTTAGCACAGTATCTGGCAATAAAGATTCCATAAGATACTAACGAGGTTGTCATTGCTACAAGTCATCTTAAATACCCCAAGAGTCTAGAGCTATTTTATCAAAGTACCTCCTACTCCAAGAAAGGACTAAAGCCTGAAACATTGGTTCTCTCTCCCTGTCTTGCCCTACCATTGCCCTCAACCCACAGATATTTCTCTCTGCAGCTATAGCACAGACAAAAGCAACAGAAGAAAATAAATGCTGTGGGAGGGCTTACTATATGAGTATTATTGTGGAATATTATTTTAACTATATAAAATATATTACACTTGTTTATGCTGCATTTGTTTAATTAACTAAAGATGTGTTGTTGTTTAACCTTGCCTCCCTAAGGAATTTGATTGGTCTAATAAAAAGCTGAATGGCCAATAGCTAGGCAGTAGATGGCTTTGTGGGGCTGATGGGCAGAGAGAATAAATAGGAGGAGGAATCTAGGCTCCAAAGAGAGGGAGAGAGGAGAGAACAAAGGAGAAAGACAGGGAGACGTGGGCCTGGAGAAATGGTTCAGTGGTTAAGAGCACTGACTGTCCTTCTGGAGGACCCAGGTTCAATTCCCAGCACCCACATGGCAATTCACAACTGTCTGAAGATCCAGTTGCAGGGGATCTGACACCTTCACACCAATGCACATAAAATAAAAAAGTTAAACCATAAACAATATTTTAAAAAGAGAGAGGGGAAGACGCCTAGAACCAGTCAGGCAGCTGCCAGACAGACAGACTTGGAGTAGAACATATAGAATGAAAGAAAGATAAAACCCCCAAGGAAAAATATAGATGAAGAGAAACGGGGTGATTTTAGTGGGACAAACAAAAGATATGGCCGAACATTCATAAGTCTCCATGTAATGATATGGGGGCTGGCGGCCAAATAAAGTCCATTACAGTAAATGTACATATAAATTTACTGTGTATATTTTATATACTGTATATAGGTTGACCTTGATATGAGTTTGAAGGAGGATTTCCTTTTGAAAATTTTTTTTCCTTTTGAAATTTCCTTTTGAATTTTCCTCTTGAAAAAATATTTTTAAAAAAAATATATAAAATGAGAAGCAGTTAAATTACATCATGATGGCTTGGAGGTTGCTGCCTCAAGTATAAATTGCCTGGTACTCTGAATAAAGCTGGCTGCTGTATGAGCCTTGTGTCTGTCTCATTTTTACATTAGGCCCTGCTCTCCCAGGTCCATGCAAGAAATGCATCCTGGCACCTTGATTTTAGCCCTGTGAGACCTAAGCCAGACTTCTGGCCTTGAGAAAATAATAAATTTGTGATTTTCTTTTCTGCTGTTATTTTGGAGACAGGATCTCATGTAGCTCAGGCCAGCCTTGAACTCACTATGTAATCAAGGATAATCTTGAACTTCTGGTTCTATCTCCACCTCTCAAATGGCAGGCTTATACGCATATACCAACGCACACAGTTTTATGCAGTACTGGGGATCACATACTAGGATAACACCCTACTGATGGAGTTACATCTCCAGTCATGAAAAGATAATACGTTGGATTTGTTTTTATTTTCGTGTGTGTGTGTGTGTGTGTGTGTGTGTGTGTGTGTAGGCATAGGTGTCTAAGGTGGCCAGGAGACAGTGTTAGAGCCCCAGGAGCTGGAGTTACATATGGTAGTTAACTGCCCAACGTTGGTGCTAGAAACCCAACTCCAGTCCTCTAAAAAAAAAAGAAAAAAGAAAAAAAGGCAACAATTGTTTTTAAAATGCTGAGCTGTCTCTCCAGCCTGAGATTTGGTTTATTAGAAGTTATTAAGTGTGTGGTAATGTGTTACAGTAGCACAAAAAAGCAAAAGCAAACAAACCCAGCAAAATCTGATCAGTCTCCTGAGGCTAAAGGAAAACAAGAAAACATTTAGTACTCAAACAGCTCACCTGAAGGTCCTGTTAATGGAGACTCAGTTTCAGGTCCTGTGCAAGGCCTGAGATTCTACCAATTCTACCACACTTCTACCAATTTCTCACGTCATGCAGATGCTTCTGACACACACTTGTATTGAAAGTATTGCAATCACTGATGCACAGGTTGATTAGCCTTTTTCATTGATTTTTTTTCCTATCAGTCACTTTTGCTGTACAAAATAAGGGGTTGCACTGTAACCTTTTCAGACGTCTGTATCACTGCACTTAGCTCATATTCAGCACTGGGCCCCTTCCTTACCTACCTTCTACCCCCTGGTCACTTTCCTTCTCCCAAATAGCCTGCCCTCTGCTTGCATGCTCTCATGTTGCACACACACACACACACACACACACACACACACACCGTTAATATAGATTCTATATAAAAGAAAATGTGATATTTGTTTTTCTTCCCTAATTATTACATCTTGGTTACCACTTAGATAAACATTTTTATTAACACTGTGTAATATGACTAACAGAGATTAAAGAACAGTAATACCCATGCAACTTTTTACAATTTTGCAGCCTTCATTTTTGCCAGTCCCACAGCCCTGTGATATAAGGAGTATCTTCTCCAAGAATAAACAAAGGAAAAATAAACAAAGCTAAATAATAAAGATGAAGTCATTTGCCCAATAAAAATCAGTAATATAGAACCCTGGTGTCCTAACCCTTGAGCCTGTGCTTTTGCTAGTAAACAGTCGTTCTCACTCCTAAGTACCCAAATCGCCTTTTATTACTCCGGGTGCATGTCCCAGGCTACCTTTGTGTGTTACCTAAACAACAATATATTTTTGGCCTTGACAGGTGATTCCAAAGCACAGCTAAGGTTAAGAATCATTATTCTGCTGGGCATGATAGTGCAGGTCTTTACCCCCAGCACTTGGGAGACAGACGCAGGTGGATCTCTGTGAGTAGAAGACCAGCCTGGTCTACATAGTGAGTTAAGGCCAGCCAAGGCTACACAGTGAGACCCTGCCTAAAAACAACAACAAAAAAGAATCACTACTCTAGCACCAGGTATGGACCATGACCGTAGTCCCAGACCTTAAAAGAATGAGGCAGGAAGATTGACCAAAGTCCCAAGCCAGCCTGGGCCATAAAGTTGGGCCCAGTTTCAGAAAAAAAAATCACTATTCTAGTAGCAGTTCTTTAGCCAGCAACAGTAGTGAGTGTAAACAGAGATGTGAATTCAGGGGCTGGAGTGTAGCTTTGATTGTGCAGCTTGAGGGACTGTATATACGATGCTCACACTCAGTCCTCAGTACCACATAGATTGGATTTGGTGGCACTTACCTATAAACCTAGCATTCTAGAGGTGGAAGCTGGAGGATTAAAAATCCAGGGTCATCCACAGTTGCATAGTGAGTTTGAGGACCAAACTGAGAAAAATGAAATTGTCTCAAAAAGATAGATAGATAGATAGATAGATAGATAGATAGATAGATAGATAGATAGATAGATAGATAGACAGACAGATAGATTTGAAGGCCCATCCATACCTACTGAATCAAGAATCTGAGTTATACCAAGCCTTCAAGGTCATTCTGATGCCCTCACAAGTTTGAACATGAGCTTGCAAAGGTCCAACTTAACTTCACATATGAAGTCAAAAGCCATGGAAACAACACACAAATTAAGTCCTGGTATAGGCCAGATTCAAATCAGCCTTCTAAATGAAGGTAACGGAGATTAAAATATCAAGCACCCATGACACGGGTTTTTCTGAGTCATGGCCGGAGAGACATCTGCCCAAAGTCCTCTCCAACTGTCAAAACATCCTGATATTTGCTCCCACTCTGCACCTTGCTCTCCATGCTCTCACTTAAAACACTAACCTTTCCCATTTGTGCTTTCACCTGGACTAAGTAAATAGCTTCTAACCACTCTTCTTCCCACCCCTCTCTTCTTGGTATCCAAGATGAGAACAGCAGGGAGGCAAAAGGTTAGTTATAATGTACCGGAGTAAATGGATATACAACCTAAAGTGGAGTGATTTCCACAGCTGGCCTCTGCACTCCTCTCATCTGCTTTGGCAACTCTCTCACCCTTTGACCTAACTCCCATGAGCTCCATCTCTGGAAAATTCCACTGCCAAATGCTGAACTCATCTCTTCTCAGAGACAACCTGGTCTCTACAGGATGAAAGAAACAAGTCTGCCAGCCATTACTTACATAGCCCACCAGTATGGAAACAGCATTGTACCCACGAAACAACTATTAGAGATGGGAATTTTGCTCCCTTCTAACCCAAACGATAGCTACTAACAATTCTTTGCCTTGTCTTTACTGTCCTTCTGAATCAATGAATTGACATCCAAGGGAGAAGAAACAGGGAAGATGTACATCCTATTTGAGAGAATAGGCCTTTGAAGTGCTGGGAATTAAAAAAAAAGCTTAAATGTGTGGTAACACCCCAGAAAGGATGCTGAGCCCCTCAAATAATGTATCTGCCTCACTTCTCACTTCAACTGATTATGATCATTTTGCTTGATTAAGCAATCATAATAGTAACTGAGAATTATTTATTAAGCAAATGTTTAATTAAGCTGAGATTAGTTACTAATATATCACTTGAAGCTTAGGAAGAAATCAAAGTTTAATATGAAGCTATGGAGGAAAAAAAGTATGATTAGAGCTAATTAGATCTTTCGTCAGACCAGAAGCCTTGACGAAAGTCCCTATCCCTTCATAGCCCTTGAAGCATCAATGAAGGGAGAGGGTTCCAACGGACAGTGTGTACCAGGTACTTGGGAGTTGTCTAGTAACTTGGATGGTAGAGGGGGAGGGACTAGCTCAGGTCCCAGGGACAGATTTGCTCAGAGATTGCTGCCTTCAGAAAGCTAGAAAAGCAGGAGGCTGAGGACCGAGAAGGAGAGGATGAGTAATCCTAATGACATCAGGAACCCAAAGATGGCATGCTGCCAGGCTGTACTGCCAATAATGGCCAGAACTGTGCTGAGGCTCTGAACCTACGGCATATCTTATCCTGTCCCATGAGAATTTGAGCTCGAGATCCAGCATGCCCTTGTGAGGTCCTGCTACCTCAAGCCATGGAGTCATCTTTCTCATTTGGAGTGATTCTTGCCGTCCTGACCGTCCTCATCATTGCTGTTAATGCACTAGTAGTCGTGGCTATGCTGCTCTCAATCTACAAGAATGATGGTGTTGGTCTTTGCTTCACCTTGAATCTGGCTGTAGCAGATACCTTGATTGGCGTTGCTATCTCGGGGCTCGTTACAGACCAACTTTCCAGCTCTGCTCAGTACACACAGAAGACCATGTGCAGCCTTCGGATGGCATTTGTCACGTCTTCTGCAGCTGCCTCTGTCCTCACAGTCATGCTGATTGCTTTTGACAGATACCTTGCCATTAAGCAGCCCCTCCGTTACTTCCAGATCATGAACGGGCTTGTAGCTGGGGCGTGCATTGCAGGACTGTGGTTGGTATCTTACTTTATCGGCTTCCTCCCACTTGGAGTCTCCATATTCCAGCAGACCACCTACTATGGGCCCTGCAGCTTTTTTGCGGTGTTTCACCCAAGGTTTGTGCTGACCCTCTCCTGTGCTGGCTTCTTCCCAGCTGTGCTCCTCTTTGTCTTCTTCTACTGTGACATGCTCAAGATTGCCTCTGTGCACAGCCAGCAGATCCGAAAGATGGAACACGCAGGAGCCATGGCTGGGGCTTGCCGGCCCCCTCGGCCTGTCAGTGACTTTAAGGCTGTCCGTACTGTGTGTATTCTCATTGGGAGCTTCACTCTGTCCTGGTCTCCTTTTCTCATCACTGGTATTGTGCAGGTGGCCTGCCAGACGTGCTGCCTCTACCAAGTGCTGGAAAAGTACCTGTGGCTCCTTGGGGTTGGCAACTCCCTGCTCAACCCACTCATCTATGCCTATTGGCAGAGGGAGGTTCGGCAGCAGCTATACCACATGGCCCTGGGAGTGAAGAAGGGCTTCGCCTCAATCCTCCTCCTTCTCTCAGCCAAGAATGGTGGTCCAGAGAGGTCCAGAGAAAGCTCCTGTCACATCGTCACTATCAGCCACCCAGAGCTCGACGGCTAAGATGGTAAGAAAGAAAAATTTTTAAAGTGTCTTTCCTATCCTCATTCTGGACCCCAGCTAAGAAATAATATATTACACCCCAAAATGAGAGAACTTGCCTCAGCAAATTGACCACCCAACCTCCCACATCCTACACCCTCAGAATGAGGCAAATGAGGCTGGATCCTGACTTTCATCCACCATCAGTTTCTGCACCTGCAAATCTCCACCCTTTCCTGTTCTTTGGAAATAGGCCTGTTTCCTAGACAGGTATACTCGCTTCCAGGATCATACTGCTGAAAATATCAGATTCCATTTTTATTACAGCAGAGCAATGTTGCCCAATAGAAATATAATGTAAAGTGCATACATTTTAATGTTCTAGTAAATCATGTTAAGAGGCAAAAGCAATGTAGAGTTTTTTTTTTAAGTCTCAGGCTTTGATTTCTAAATTCTTATTTTAATTGTACATACTTATATAGTACAATGTGATACTTCAAGTGGCCGGTTACTGGTCAAATCACAGTAACATTTCCATCACCTTAAACATTAATATTGATGCTTTATTTAACACAGTATATTCAAAACATTAATTCAACATTTAATCGATATGAAAACTACTTCTTTCATACCAAGCTTTGAAGTCAGGTGTGTATTTTACTCTTACAGAACCATCTCAGTTCAAACTAACCATATGTCAAATGCTCAAGAACTATAAGTAGCCAGTGCCCCATACAAGACAGCACGGTACTAGGGAGATCAGGTGCTTTTCTCGGTAACTATTTATTTTGGTGATTTACTACAACAATGATTCCCATCAAACAGAGTTTCTACCTTCTCTAATGCGTATCACAGATTATACATGGCAAGTTTACACTGAACACAGGAATCCAGATCATAGAACCCAATGCTTACCATTCCTCATGGAGCTCAAAACAATGCTTCTTTAGTAAATTCCCTCTCTAGTAATTATTTCTGCTATTAATGTCCCAGCCCACCACCTTTACCTTGCCAGTGCCCCTTCCCCTCTGTTGCTTCCTATGTCACTGGTGGCTACCTGCTTATGAAAATGCAGAACCACCAATTGAGACACTGTAAGGGAAGAAATAGGAAAAGAGGTAGGTCCCAAGATAGGCATTGCCAAGCCCTCAAGAATGAACTCACCTTGCTCCTCAGAGCTACATGTTCTTGCATTTATTCTGAGATGTGCATCTTCCTAAGCAGCTCAGTCATCCAAGATGCATCAAATTTGCAAGGAAACCAGCCCATCCCTTTCTTCTGGGTAGTACCAAAAATGACAGTGTTGAAGGCTGAAGATGTAGCTGCATAATAGAACACTTGCCTAGCAACAGACAAGCTACTCGGTCCTATCCTCAGTCCCTCCGCAAGCAAATGCCCATGTTTCCAGCTAGGACTGATGCTTGAGGTCCCTCTGGGTAGCCCTGACAGCAAAAGTCAAGGGCAGAATTGGGGTCTAGAAACTCAGGAACCACACTGTACTTTCCTCTAAGTCTTTCCTCACCTTTCTGGTCTACACTGTGGAATATTAAATATGGCTCTCAGAACACTAGGCTTAATAACCTACCCCCAAAAATACTTAGTTGATAACAAAAGGTGGCATGAAGAAAGGAAAACAGTTTGGGTTAACTTTTCTGGGATTTGGACTTTAAACACCCTGAAATGTTATTCCCCTACTAGCTTTAAAATGATGGCTGGGTGTGTCCAATGTGTAAAGGCTCATTCCAAGACACCATTGGAACTCTTCACTCGAATCTGAAATACCGTGCAGAAGCCATCCTGCTCCCCACAGGATGGTTTTCAATTGGGTTTCTTAATTCTCCGTTAGTCTTCAGTTAGCTCTCACCATTCTTGCATCAGCCACTCTGGGATAAAAATCACTTCTTTGACATTCCATACTTGTGCCAGGCAATGGTGGCACATGTCTTTAATCCCAGCACTAAAGAGGCAGAGGCAGGTGGACTCTGTAAATTTGAGGCCAGCCTGGTCTACTGGTTTATAAGAGCTTGTTCCAGGGCAGGCTCCGAGCTATAAAGAAACGCTGCCTCGAAAAAACAGAAACAAAACAAAAAAAAAAAAAACAAAGAAACAAACAAACAAAAGATCACTTCTCACTATCCTCCATCTAAGAGCCTGGTTCCTGCTGCTCTACGCCAGCCCACATCAAGCCTGCTTTGGTAAGATGCTCCGAGGCCACAATGTTTGCCACTATAGCTCAGAGAGGAACAGGCCTGCTTTCACCACAGCAACTTTTATACTTCTAAAACCAAGGAAGTTTTTGCTTCTTGAGTAGATGTCAAAACCCAGTAAGCCTCACAACCATCATGTAATAGTTGGTATTCATTAGTACGAACTAGCTAAAATACAAATTAGAAGTCGGGTTTGGATAAAATTGAAAACTGAGCCGGGCAGTGGTGGCGCATGCCTTTAATCCCAGCACTCGGGAGGCAGAGGCAGGCGGATCTTTGTGAGTTTGAGACCAGCCTGGTCTACAAGAGCTAGTTCCAGTGCAAGCTCCAAAGCCACAGAGAAACCCTGTCTTCAAAAAACCAAAAAAAAAAATTGAAAACTGTTTCAAAGCAATCTCCCCACACCCAACCCTGTTAGTGTTCACAGCTTAATTCCTGCCCTTACTGGAAAGGACAGAGCTTGGTAAGATGATATAAGTTACATTTAATTAGCCTGATTTAATCATTTCACATCAAAGCATTACATTGCCCTCCCTGAATACACATACTTATTTTTCAACAAGAAGTACAGAAATTAAAGGTATTTTAAAGCTGTAAGAGAAAAGCAGGATCTAAGGGGGAAGCTAGTTGGTAGGTGAGGTATCAGCTTCAGTGTAAGAAACCCTGCTATCTCTGTGAAGAACATGTGCAGTTGAGAAATCACAGGCTTTGGAGTCCACCAGACAACTACTCAACTAGTGCACCCCTTTAACCCCAGCACTCAGGAGGCAGAGGCAGGGGGATCTCTGTAAGTTCGAGGCCAGCCTGGTCTACAGAGTGAGTGCCAAGACAGTCAGGGTTACATGGAGAAACCCTGTCTCAAAATAACAAAAAAAGGGTGGCGGAGAGCTTAGACTCACTCTAGTATTCAAGGCCAGTGTCATCTTCAGAGTGAGTTCTATTTTTATCCATCTTTTGAAAAGAAATTTAATTTATTTTTATTATTTTGTGTGTATGAGTATTTTTCCTGCTTATACATCTTGCACCATGTGTATGTCTCATGCCAAAGGTTGTGGTGAGCTTCCCTTCCATATGAATGCTAGGAATACAACTTGGGTCCTTTAATAAGAATAAGTGCTCTCAAGCACTGAGCCAAGCCTCCAGCCCCACTTCTTATAATTCTTAAAATAAATTAAGAATTATTTTAAATTAAATAATTAAATTCCTCTTCTGTTAAACTGGGGCAATCAGTGCACCCCTATATAGCTATAGTAAGGAACAACTCAGGCAATGTATGTTAGATGCCTAGTAAACTACAAGACATGGCTAGTTTGCTTCTTCATCAAAGAAAATCCTAGCAGAGCAGTGGTGGCACAGGCCTTTGATCCCAGCACACAGGAGACAGAGGCAGGTGGATCTCAGTGAGTTCAAGGCTAGCCTGGTCTACAAAACGAGTTCCAGGACAACCAGGGCTACATACAGAAACCCTGTCTCAAAAAAGGAAGGAAGGGAGGGAGGGAAAGAGAGAAAAAAGAGAAAGGAAGGAAGGAAGAAAAGAAAGAAAAAGGAAGGAAGGAGAAAGGAAAGGAAAAAGGCATAAAGAATAAAACATGGGGGGCTGGAGAGATGGCTCAGAGGTTAAGAGCATTGCCTGCTCTTCTAAAGGTCCTGAGTTCAATTCCCAGCAACCACATGGTGGCTCACAACCATCTGTAATGAGATCTGGTGCTCTCTTCTGGCCTGCAGACATACAGACAGAATATTGTATACATAATAAATAAGTATTTTTTTAAAAAAGAATAAAACATGTAAGTGACCCGATTAAGGGAGTCTATTACATTCAGATATTATGATCTACAAAGCAAGGGCAATTTGGCTCAGAACTGTGAAAACTTCACCTGATGAATAAGCCTTAAAAAAAAAAAGAAATTTGTTTTTTGAGACAGGGTTTCTCTGTGTAGCCCCAGCTGCCCTGGAACTAGCTCTTGTAGATCAGGCTGGCCTCAAACTCCGAGTTCTGGGATTAAATCCACCTGCCTCTGTCTCCCGAGTGCTAGGATTAAAGATGTGTGCCACTACTGCCTGAATTTCTTTTTTGAGATAGAGATAAGACTTGAGGTACAGGGACTAGAGAGAGTGTTCAGTGATTAAGATCACTTGCTGTTCTTGCAGAGGACCTATTTTTTATTTCCCAGCACCCTCATGGTATCTAACAAAGGCCTGTAACTCCAGTTCTAGGGGATCCAACACCCTCTTCTGGTCTCTGTGGTTCACAAGTATACACTCAGGCTCACATACATACATAAAATAATAAATGTTTTTTAAATAAATGTAGGAATTCAAGGCCAGCCTGGCCTACATAGTGAATTCCAGGACAATCAGAGCTATTATGTAGGATGTAACTCATAGACGTTAACTCCAGTTCCAGAGGATCTGATACCCTCTTCTGGCCTCCGCAGACACTGAACACATGTGGTACAGATGCATACGTTCTGGCAAACACTCGTATAAACAAAATGCAGTAAAAACAAATAAAATCTCAAAACAAGATTCAAGGTGAAAAAAAAAGCATACCTTATCAAACAAGACACTAGTAATATTAAACACTTGGGAGTACCTGTGATTAAGACCATTATGTTAAATAAGCCTAATGGCTGTTTTTGATCAAGGCTCCTTCACAGAGAAAGGGAAACAGTAAGATTTCATTTACACATCCAATGTTATCCCACAGAGTTACAAAGAAGCCAGATTCTATTCAGCAACTATCAAACATCCAAAAGATATAAAGACTCTGACACAATCAATTAGAGCTATCAGTTATTGTTAAGTTTATTATAAGTTTCCTGTAAGAATTGTGCCTTGAGCAAGTTTCATATTAAATCCTTGGGAAACTAAACTTACACATTTCATACTTCTGTTTCTGCTTCAGGACTTCTCTCAAGAACACAAAACCACATACCTTTCTGTATAATGTGTCTTGGGTGTTTTACCATTGGTAAAGTCAAGTTGCTCTGACCTGCCAACATGCTTCATGACCATGCAATTCATCTCTAGGAATTGGCCAGCCAGAATTGCCCTTGGGAT
Source organism: Dicrostonyx torquatus (assembly GCA_028555095.1). Taxonomy (NCBI): domain Eukaryota; kingdom Metazoa; phylum Chordata; class Mammalia; order Rodentia; family Cricetidae; genus Dicrostonyx; species Dicrostonyx torquatus. The sequence goes on along the minus strand of JAQHUG010000060.1, from coordinate 7,591,104 downwards.
ATCTTCGCCCTCGATGAAGTGCTAACTGACTCAAAGGAGAATGAAAGTTGTGAGCTTGACTTATTCTCAAGCAAGTTTGGTCACTGGCCAGAATGAACCGAAACCATTGAAATGAGTGAGCATGAGGATCCTCCAGAAGGACAGGCACAGAATAAGAGGAAATAAGATGGCAACAGCTGGACGCAAAGAACAGCAGTGGACTCCAGGACAAACCACAACACTTTGATCAGCCTCACTCACACAAAACTGAGTGATAACTTCAGTACCTTCCGTGCCATCCTTCAAAGGCTGCTGAGAAGTCTGGCATCCACCTGCTTTTCCATGAATCCTCCTTTGCTATTTCGTCAATCTTACAAACTCAGTGGTGGCACCTACAAATGTTAACTGCCATGCATTAATCGTGTATCTGTCCACCTGTCTATCCCACAAACATTTAAGAGGTAGGTGCTATGAAACTGCATCTTTGCTGGGGTTTCTTTTAGAGGTGCACACTGATGTATGGAATATATTTATTAAACCTTTTGTATTATTAAAACTACTTTTAGTCACTTTAGAAATATTTGAAAATACATAAAATCATTCAGGTGCTTATACTTACACCCTCCAGAGATGGCCACTTTTATTCTCCATCTTTTTTTCCACTTTATATTATACTGTATGTATTTTCCTAGGTCACTGTGTCTTATTCAAAAGTGTAACATAATGGTTGTATGTGTGTTTTCAATAAATGAATATGTAGTATTTTAGTCACTTCCTATAGTTGTGTTCAAATTTAGTATTTCTCATTGTTATATCAGTATAAATAACCTGTGCATAAATCTCCGATGTGCCTCTGTTCAATCACTTAAGGATACAGTCTCCAAAGCAGCATTACTAAATCAACAAGTATTAAGCCTTGATAAGAATTTTTATTCAGACTGTGTGTGGTGGCACAGGCCTTTAAACCTAGCACTCAGGAAGCAGAGGCAGACAGATCTCTCTGAGTTTGAGGCCAGCCTGGTCTACATACTGAATTTCAGGACGGCCAGGGCTATATTGAGAAAACTTGTCTCAAAAATAACAACAAAGTAATGATACTAATTTTGATTTAGGGTTTTGCTGGTTTCCCTGGGATAGCTACTAAAAGACATCATAAATGAACTACACATGAACAGACAGCACTGACATAACTATCTCAAGGAAATGAAAGCACACACGTTGCTGAAAGCATAAGCCATCCCAGGAAAATAGATTTATGTTAGGACTGGTTTGGTTTACCAGAATGAAATCTTTTGATATGCTCTGCTATCACGATGCTTAACCTATCTCCTGAAACACAGAAAGCTGAACTACAGAACACAGTAGTTTGAGAAAGCCCTTCCCTGTGACTCCATCAATACAGCACACAGTGTGGTATCCAAAGAGTTATCAATTTCGGTGCTATCACTCAAATTTTTCTGAGGCAATCTGTGTACAATATCACCAACTGCTAAGCGAGCATGAGAGCCAAACATTTACACAGAGAATAGGGAGGTGAGTCTTGACACAGTTGAAGATGAGACGCTGGAGTCTTCAGGAAGACTGAATGAAAAGGAAAGATGTGTTCTGTCTGATGGGTCAGGCACAACAGGATAAAGTGCATGGGAGTTTTACATGCTACCCAGCCATATGGTCCCTGGGTTTATAAGCTGTCAGGATCACAAGCAGCACTCTCAGGAGGAAGCCTGGAAACAACCAATGCAGCTGTTAAGGGTCTAAGATCTGTTTTTACATACTAAGCACTCCCATTTCTTTAAACTCCACTCCTTTTTGGTGGGGCAGGCAGGATTCATTTGCTCCTGAGGGCCAGAGGAAGTAAGATCACACAGGGTAGAAAGCCTGAGGAAGGCTCTATACATTTGTTCTGTTTTGATATATGCTGCCTGACAATCTCATGATTTAATCCCATTTCCCATTCACCATAATAAATGTGCATCAGTTCCAGTTCTGTCTCATGTTGTGTTGACATGAAGGCGCTAAACAGCTGATAAATACACCGAGATAGCACTGTCTTTGGTCCTGTAAATGGTTGTGCTGCTTTACAAAACTGCTAAATGTATTTTTACAAATTTGTTCATTGAGACAGTCAACAGATATGCAAACACTTCACATAGAAAAGCAACTGAATGTCCTACCAGCTCAGCAGTAATTTGGAAAAAAGGTGAGGGCAATATATATATATATATATATCAGAATGGCTATGAGAGTATTTCAAGTGTAAAAAACAGATTCAGAGTAAGTGGCTCTTAGATCATTACACCTCAAAGGTCCAAGTACCTCTTTAAGATGACCAGGTCCCCTCATAATCTTACATATAGTAACATTAAACTGTTTTTCCTTACTTACTAAATATGTGATACAGACATAGATGCACTAAAAAGTATTTACAATGTGGGTGGCAGTGGTGCACGCCTTTAATCCCAGCACTCGGGAGGCAGAGCCACAAGGATCTCTATGAGTTCGAGGCCAGCCTGGTCTACAGAGTGAGTTCCAGGACAGCCAGGGCTACACAGAGAAACCCTGTCTCTGAAAAACAAATAATGGATGATAGATAGATAGATAGATAGATAGATAGATAGATAGATAGATATAAAACTTATATTGAAAGATAGGGTTAGAAGTCTAGCCCCATTTCCAAAATAAAAATTTCAACACTTCATCTATACTAATAACTCCATGTTCTAAACATCTTTCTGAACCCTGCTATGTTACTGGCTATGAATTGTGCTGGCTTTGACTGGAAGAAGAAGGGATAGGGTAACAATGAAGGTAATGGAAAAGAAAGGCCAGCAAAGGAAAGTAGTAGGAAGTGGAAAATGATGGCGGAATGATATACAGTCAAGGTCTTCAAGAAAGCCATCAAAATGAAGTATTACAGTTAAGTGTCGAAGAGTTACCAACCACAAAAATGCTGTAAAGATCGGGAAATTCATGGAATCAGTATTTTTAGTGCTCACCTGCTATACACTTTACATGGTTCATAACAAGGTAAGTCAGTATACCTCTTGAATAGTCATAAGAAGCATGGTTCATGAGCTAGAGTTTGGTTAGCATTTACTACTTTCGATGAGCAAAGTACTTCACTTTCCTGTGTGTCAATTTCTAATCTGAAAAAAAATAAGACCAGTACCTGCCTTGCAGGGTGGTTTTAAGGACTTCATTTTATAAATACATTACACTTACAACAGTATCTGGTACATAATAAATCATTGAACTCTCTCTCACTTCCTCCCTCTCTCCCTCCCTCCCTCTCTCTCTCTCATGTGTGCACGCACACACGCGCGCGCACACACACACACACACACACACACACAAATTTAAAGTACCTATTAGACTTGATCAGAGATGTGGAGTAGGCACTGGCACTGACACACACACACACAAAACTAGTATGCAAGTCAAAGGAAACACATGGGCTGGAGATGCCCATCTGGAAGTCATCAGCATATATATAGACAGTACTTAAAACCATGGCAGTACTGCCCTTCTATTGGCTCAGGTTTGAAGTAATCCTTATCTAAAATCATCTATCTGATAATTCAATTTTTAAACGAACATATACTATAGTACCTTCTGAACCTTTATTCTATTTTTAGATATTATATCTGATACTTTGGCTACAGATTAATTCACTTACTCATTTGACAAATATTTATCATGTGTAATTTTTCTAGCCATTAAGAATCCAGCAGTCAATATAGTTTCTTTTTTGTTTTGTTTTTTCAAGACAGGGTTTCTCTGTGTAACAGCCCTGGCTGTCCTGGAACTAACTTTAGACCAGGCTGGCCTCGAACTCACAGAGATCCACCTGCCTCTGCCTCCAGAGTGATGGGATTAAAGGTGTGCATCACCACACCTAGCAATTCCTTTCTTTGAAGACATTATAGCCTGAATAGAAATGTGGATGTTACTTGAATGGTCACACAAATACAATATAGTTATAAACTGGGATACAGTGTAAGAAATTATAACAAGGAAAGTTAATGACATCAGGGGAGAGAAAATTACTTAAATTTTTTTATTAAGGGATGTAAGTAATAATTAAAGAAGAGGTCATGAATGGGGGACACAGGAGGAGCCAGAGTTGGGGGAAGGAGGAGTGGGAGTCATATAGATAGATACCTTTTCATGTACTAAGGTCTCAAAAACAAATTTAAAAAAATGCCAAATGCAAATTATTAAAATAATGGCCAAACAAACAAACAAGGAGAAACTATTAGAAGCTGTCAAAGCAAGGACACCACCAAATCCAGGAAGGATGGAGAGCAACAGTAACTCTTGTTCATTGCTGCTGGGGGTGCAGAATTGCACAGCCACTATAGAAGACAGCTTGGCAACTTCTTGTACAATTAAACATTCTCATACCACTGTGCAATTGTGCTCCTTGATATTTGCATAAGCCAACTGAGATATTACACCTACACAAAACCCTGCACACAAATGTTTACCACACTTCTTATTGCCCAAACTTGAAAGTAACAAAATGTCCTTTAGCAGGTGAATGGATATACTGTTGTACACGGAGGAAACAGTATTATTAAACACTTTTAAAAGTTTGGAACTTAAAGCCGGGCGGTGGTGGCACACGCCTTTAATCCCAGCACTCGGGAGGCAGAGGCAGGCGGATCTCTGTGAGTTCGAGACCAGCCTGGTCTACAGAGCTAGTTCCAGGACAGGCTCCAAAGCCAAAGAGAAACCCTGTCTTGAAAAACTAAAAAAAAAAAAAAGTTTGGAACTTAATGGCTGCCCCACTAAGGACCCTAGATTGAGGGATTGGTCCTTGGCTAATGGTACCACTGGGATGTAATGAGAAATGATGAGGTAGAGCCTAATTCCAGAAATAGATCACTGGAAGTACATCCTTGAAGGCTATATTGGTACACAGGTCCCTTCATCTCTTTTTTCCATGCTTCCTGTCTACTCATAAAGCAGATAGCTTTCTTCTGTCACGGCTTCCTGCCACAATGGGCTTCATCACAGCACCCAAAGCATGGTCATTTCATCTAATTGAACTGAGACTTCTCCAACAATGAACCAAAATTAACCGCTTCCCCTTTAAGGTTTCCCTGGTATTTTGTCACAGTGGCTTATGCTGTCTAATGTAGCACTAAACCAAAATGAGATATACAGCCATCAAAAGATCTAGAACAGGGGCAAAGAGATGGCTCAGTGGTTAAGGGCACTTGTTGCTCTTGTAGATGGCACAGGTTCAGATCGCAGCACCCACACAGCAGCTAACAATCATCAGCAACTCCAGTTCCAGGGATCCAACACCCTTTCTTGGCTTCCAAGGAGCACTGGTGGTACACAGACATACAGTGCAGGCAAAACACGCATGCACACAAAATAAAAATAAATCTCTAAGAGACACAGAGGACAATCTGTGTCTTAGGAACATCACTAAGTCAAAGGAGCCCGTGTGAAAGGCTACCGTATGATTCCAATTATGATACTCTGGAAAAGGCGTTACCATTGAGACAGTAAAAGTCGTGATGGTTGCCAAGGGCTAGGAGGATTTTTAGGGCAATAAAATCATTCTTTATGATTCTCTAATGGCAGATATATGTTGTTAAACACTTGTCAAGATGTATAAGGCCTTATCCACATGGTAACATCCCCTCTTCCTTTGGCTCAGCTTAAATGTCAACTCCACTCTGAAGCTTTGGCAGAGCCTCTAAGTAAAGCTCTTTCTCCTCCATCCTCCTGCAGCTCTTTGATTGTCCCTCTCATAGTACTTAGAGCCAACTATTATTGTTTACTTTTAAACCAGTTTCTACTCTAACGTGAGCTTAAAAACCAGAGACAGGCTCTTTCTTCATATCCCCAGCATCCAGGAAATAAAAGACATATAACATTTGAATAAACACATGAGCAGATGATCATGAAGACCTTAACTCAGACCACAAGGCTATATTGTAAACTCTGGTTAGCATTTTATCTGCAGAACCTTCCAAACGATCCACTTGCTTACTTGTTTCACATTCTGGAAAGAACCACTGCAGGTGGCATTATGTGGACAAATTTGTGTTTCAAGAATCTCATCTCAGGCCAGGAGGTAGTGGTGCCGCCTTTAATCCCAGCACTTGGGAGGCAGAGCCAGCTCCCAAAAATGTGTTTTAAGAGTCCAGTCTCAATTTCACAGTCACTTTCTCTGTTTCAATTTCTAGAAAAGGCAACTTAGAGTTATGAAAGAAGAGAGTAAATGAAGACAAAGTCAGAATGATTCAGCCATTAAATAGTTTAATGAGAACCAAGGTCTATAACATACATAGCAGGACCTATGCTGGTAGCCTTCTGCTGTAACCTGTCTGGGGATAACCAACTATACTTAACCCACGTTTGAAAAGAAGGCCCTTTTGAATGTCACCCATCAGTATCCATCTTCACAGAAGACACCAATCTGGGGTCACACTCTCAATGTGAATACTTCCTCTTAGGGAAGAGGTAACACAGATGCATAAACGAACTTAAGTCATCCTACTACTCTTCAATAAGAGGACCCTTGGGAGACCACTGGTTCAGTAAACACATACGTCTTTGTCAAAATACATTAGGAACACAAAGGAGAACAGTAGAAAGGGCGGTAGTGCCGGGCTCACAGATTTTCAGTTCTTAGATCTGAAGCCTCTTGAGCTGCTCATATGTAATAAAAAACTGAAAAGTGAGTCATGGAAGATTTCTGAGTTGATACTGAAAGTTAAACCCATTTTGAAAATTGTGCATTGCATTTTCTTAAATGAATGTACTTAGACTAAAGGAGGTTCACTTAAAAGACTTTTCTTAAGATGAAATGTGTTAGGCTTGGCGGTGGTGGCACACACCCTTAATCCTAGCACTTGGAAGGCAGAGGCAGGCAATCTCTGTGAGTTCAAGACCAGCCTGGTCTACAGAGAGAGTTCCAGGACAGATTGGACTGTTACACAGAGAAGCCCTATCTTAAAAAATCAGGGGGAAAAAAGATAAAATGTGTTGATTGCCTACTATTTTCCATTATGATCAATGGCACTGAGCAAAGAAAATGGCTTATAATATAGTTATAGTTTTCAAAAGCAAACAGAACAAACACAACACAATACAACACACAATTCCAAAGAGAGAAAGAGATGTACTCTCTGTTCAGTCTACAGATTCCAGAACTGTGAGGAGTTACTTTTCAACCCTGCCAAGTTCACATGTACACACATAGCACCACACACAGTATCCAGTGCATGGCTCTACCCATACAAGGCACTAAAGCACAGCTGAAGGAGAAAAAGGCACCCACGATAATAGAGTCCTACTTGGCTGTGCTTTTTTTCACTCTGCGAACGCTTTGTGTCCTGCTAGCATTTTCCAGCTATTTGGGTCTCACAGCTATGTTAAGAAATCTAGATCACAAAAGCATGGAGTTTCTTGTGAGCATCTTCTATCAGTGTCGCTAAATTTTGTTTTATTAGATTTATTTGCTTACTTATTTATGTATTTGCTGGGGAGGGCATGTGCCTGCCACAATGTGTGCATGGAGTTCACAGGACAACTGGCTGGGCTTGATATTTTGTTGCATTACATTTATTTGCTTGTTTGTTTGTTTGTTTGCTGGGAAGGGTATGTACCTGCCACTGTGTTTGTGTGTGTGTGTGCACGCGTGTGTGTGCGCGCGCATGTGTGTTTAAAGTTCAGAGGACATCTTACAGGAGCAAATTCTCTCCTTTCACCGTAAGTTCCAGAGATTAAACTCAGGTCACCAGGTATGGAGGTGAGCACCTTTACACACTGAGCCATCTTAGACATTTTGATTTAAAGAGGAACATCTGGCACATCTTTTCTGTCCCTTTAAGTGTGTATTTGCCTCCAAGGGAAAGTTGTTTCTCTACTTGGTTCCATTCACACTGGTCTCCAATGGGATGCTTGAGTTTCTTACTTGCCTATAAAGGATTTAATAATCAAAATTATCTTCCCATAACCTAGAATTACCTTGGACTTTGAAGCACTGGCTTGCATTCTCAGTTTCTAAAAGGATACAATGATGTTCCAGGGTCCAAGTCGAAGCCAGTTTGGCCAAAATCCTTTATAGAGGGCAAAAAAACCCTCATGTTTCCACATCTGAGGTAAAGACATAACCAAAAATAGTGAATTTCCTTTTCTTATTACATTTGACAACCATTTTCCATGCCCACTCCCAGCAACTTTGGCTAGTATGAATGGTCTCTTTTCTGAAGATATACTTCATAGTCTAAATAATTTGAATCTAAATCCATCAAACCATTATTCAATTATTCATTATTCATTTATTTCCTGAGTACCCAACATATACAACACATACTTCTTAATATAACTGTAAGTAAGAGCTGGGCATGGCAGCACATGCACATAATCTTAGCACTCTGGAAGTCGAGAAAGTAAATCAGGAGTTCAAGGCTATCCTTAGCTATACAGTGAATTTGAGACTAGCCTTGGCTACATGAGACCCTGTCTCAAAACACCCTAACTAAATGTAGTGGGTCACGAACAAATAAAAATGATGAGAAATAGGAGTTGTTGGGTATTAGAAGGGAATTTTGAGGGAGCAGGACAGGAATAAGAGAGAATAATGCAGGATAATCGATTCAAGTACATTATATGAACATGTGTAATGAAATTGTGAGGAATAGTAACTTCCCAGGCAGTATTCTGCAGTAACTAGAAATAGCTACATATATTGATGGCACACCTAAAGGACCATATCCCCTGTCAAGTCCTTGTGCAGCTCTCACATCATATCAGGACTGTTGTCTGTCACCAAAAGAACAGGGCAGAAATTAACACTATTAGATTATAAAAGGTATTTGATATATGATGAGGTGTCTATCGCCTCCTATCTTGAATTATTCACTCTGAAGGAAACCAGCTGTCATACCATGAAGTGAGGCCTACATCATAAGGAGCTGAAGCATTTAACTAACATCAATGAGTCACCTTAGAAGGAGATATGCTAGCCCCACTCAAGCCTTGATGATGACTGAAGTCTTGGTTGACATATGGCCTCTTAAGAGGTCTCACACTCGAATCGTTCAACAAGGCTGCTTCTTAATTCCTGATCCCCTGAGTTTTAGAGTAATTTGTTATACAGCAGTACATAGCTTATACAGTCTGTGCCCCTATTGAATGTATACTTTTGTGTGGACAAGCAAATACATACATTGTTTAGATAGATAGATAGATAGATAGATAGATAGATAGATAGATAGATAGGCAGATAAATAGACAGATAGATGATGAATGGGTGAATGGGTGGACTGATGGACAGATATTGGTAGATATTACTATATTGATACATATTGTATCCAAGAGTTTTGATAAAAGGGATGAAGAAAACAAAGGAAGGGAATAAGGACTTGAGAAAGTCACTTTCCTTCTCTGACTCTGTTTTCTACTTTTAAAGTTACTGTGACTCCACGGTATATTTCAGGTGAATGTTTTGAGGACTATGTGTGAGGAACAACATGAACTGCTGTGTATTGTAGTGCCCTGACTTATTAGTAGTAGGGGGTCTCTGTATGCACCAAATGGTCTCAAGAACTAGATGACTGACGTAAAGTCAAAAGCTAATGTCATATGCTGAATTCTGCCAAAAAGTAGTTTATATAATAGACAAATATCTATGACATAATGGCAATATGTTGCGCGTTTTGTCTGATACTGAAAAATGTTGTTCTGCCTTTTCATTGGTGAAATGAAGTTTAGCACTGTTTTGAGAAATGAACACACTTTAATAAGATAATGATACGAGAAGCCAGATTTAAAAGTATCTCTTTTTTTCATCCTGCAAATTAAGAACCTAGAAATAAGTGTCTTTATTAATCACTTGGGGATGGGGAGGATAAATAATAACATAGTAATGATACTACCGATAGACAGTCATAGGTAATATGCTTCTACCAATGGACCTCCAGCAAATACTGAAACACTCAATCCAAAATTCATGTTTTACTTTTGAAAATTATCCAAAATAAAGCTGAGATGCAGATAACCTAAAAACATAAAATTAAATGACAAGAGATCTCAGAGATAATCCAATTATCATTATCTCAATTACCACACTAAAATCCTAATTGGTCTAAGATCTCCACCTACAAACTAAAATCAACCTTTAAGAATTATAAATCAGACCATACTACATTCCTACTTCAAAGTTCTCAGGTGGCTTTCATTCTAATTGTAAATGCTTTGTAGTGACCTATAGGATGCTACATGATGTAGCCTCTGTCCCTGTCTGCAAATTCACTTCCTACAATTTTCTCTTCACTTACTGTACTCAGCCACACAAGCCTTATTTTTAACTCTAATAAAACCAAATCCATTTCAACTCAGGCCCTTTATAATCTGTTCTTTCTTTATGAAATGGTTTTCTCAAGATTTGCATGTAATCACCTCTTTCCCATCATTCAAATTATCCAAAAAAACCCCAGATTTTATAGGGGACATGGGTTTTTGATGCTTAGTTTGATGTGTATGAAAAACAGCCCATAGTATTTGGAGATATTAGGGTTAAATTGGTGGAATTCTGTGGTTATAGGGAAGCGTTCTTGAGATCATTAGCATATAGATAGGTATATAACCAAACAGAGAAGGTTCACAACATCTGGTCACCAAATCCAAATCCAGGAAGTCATCTTCGACACCCCCTCTTCCCCACACCTCTCTATATCATTACAACAAAACTCTATTGTTCCAATTATTCTCAATGATTAAATTATTCTAGCTAAATTATTCCTAATTCTGTCCCATCTTCTTCACTCCCAGTCATACTGAGGCTCAGGCCTTCATCCTTTCTGCCAGATAACTACACAATTTTTTTTTTTTTGGTTTTTCGAGACAGGGTTTCTCTGTAGCTTTGGAGCCTGTCCCGGAACTAGCTCTGTAGACCAGGCTGGCCTCGAAATCACAAAGATCCACCTGCCTCTGCCTCCTGAGTGCTGGGATTAAAGGCATGCACCACCACCGCCCGGCTACACAAAATTTTTAATCAACATCCTTATCTCCAGTTCAATGGTTCTTTAAGTCAACCAGGTCAGAACCTTCCTGGAAATATAAGTTCTCAGGTCCCATTTCTGACATGCTGAATAAATTCAGGTAATTCTAAAACATGTTATGGTGCAGGAGACTTGTCTGTTCAGTCAATCATGTTTTAAATAAATGCTGATTGGCCAGGTAGGAAGTATAGGTGGGTCAACCAGACAGGAAGTAGAGGCAGGGCGAGAAGAAAGTCTGGGAAGCAGGAAGCTTCCCTGGCGTTCCTGCGCAGACCACCAAGGAGGCAACAGTGTAAGCTGCCCAGCTGAGAAAAGGTACCGAGCCATGTGGCTAACATAGATGGGTTAATATAAGTTATAATAGCTAGTAAGAAGCCTGAGCTAATGGGCCAATCAGTTAATAACCTAATGTAGACTCTCTGTGTGATTTTCTTTGGGGCTTGCCGGCTGTGGGGTACCGGGCGGGACACAAACCCCAACGAGCCAGCCCTCATGTTGCAATGTTAAACAGAGAAGACCCATTCATTCTCCCACCCTCACGCCCCTTAAATTACTGGTCTTCAACCTTGGATGAATACACAACCACCTGTGAAATTCTAAAACTATTGATAACCCAGGTTCTGAGTTGACTGATCTAAGGAAAACATAGGAGCTGTGAAATTAATGAGTGATTCCAATGTGTACCCAAGATTGAGACCCACTATCTTAGATACTATTTCTACAAAGACAGAGTGATGTACTTAAAATACAAATGGGACCTGTTTAAAGCTCTCGGTATTTCCAAGCATCTCAGTATAACCCAATCAACCTATAGCCACTGATATCAGGAAAGTATCAAGTGTATTAGTTAAGAATGCTTCCTTAAGCCAAAAAGTCTGAGTTTACTATAGCACACCTACTTGCTAACTGTAAAACTCTAAGGAAGGTGATCCTTCTGTGCCACAATATCTATCTCATGGGATAATGGGGAGAATTAAGTGACTGAATACATGTAAATCTCATTAGAACAGCTCCTGTCATACAACAAAGCATTCACCAAATGTGAGTTATTTAAAATTCTCAAGTATGGGCCATAATTTCCTACCACAGATTTCTAGGTTTTATCACTTATTATGCTATATTGATTATCTATTTGTAACGGCCAGTACGGTAATAATAGCTATAATTTCCTTTAGCTATTAAAATAGTACCCCATAAATAACAAATATCTGTTCAGTGAAAGTGATAACAGCAGAAAAACCATATGGCGCCTTCACATTTTATCCCCAGATTTGTTTTTTATAATAATAATGTAACCAATACTTCTGTATACATTTATGATATCCAACCCCAACAGAAATACTCAAGGCAGAATGTGATCAACAGAACAACCTGGAACTCAAATCAAGTATTGGGTTTTGAAGCTTCTTAAGTACCAGGATTTATACTACAGAGTCTCTCTTTTATTTGAGGTTGGAAGGCATGGGATATAGTAAATCCTATTAAAATCTTTTTGTGTACAGGTGTTTTGTCTGAGTGCACCATGTGCATGCAATGCCTATGAAGACAGAAGAGGGTGTTAGATCCCCTGGCATTATAGACAGTTGTAAGGTATCATGTAAGTGCTGGGAATTGAACACAAGGCCTTTGGAAGAGTAACCAGTAATCTTAAGTGCTGAGCTATCTCTCCAGTTTCCTAATTTAAAAAATAGAATTTCATGCATAAGTACTCATTTACATCATTTCTGCCCCTCTTGCTCCCCTTCCAACTTCCCCTTCCATGACCTGGGATACATTAAATATTGATAGTAATAATTCTACACAGTGCTATTAATATATGCATCCTGTATTTTCAAGCATTCAAATTGAAATAACATTAAGAAGCACTATACATTAGCAAATTTTCTAGGAGAGGTTATTTGCCTTTGAATGATTCTCAGAGGCTACTAAAAAATACACATAATTGTTGCTTGATGTTCAGAGTATGTAGCAAGAAGAATAAAGAGTGAAAAAGGTCTCAAACATCAAAGAAGACAGAAACTGTAACCCAAACCCACAGTGTACATACCTTTAAAATACCATCCAAAGTACCCTTGTAGACGTCCACATGTCCCACTATTGCCCTCTGATTCATCATTCGCGTTCTCACCACGTCAACCGGGTTAGATGCCAGAGCTCCAGCCAAACCACAGGTAAAGCTAGAACTAAAAGTGACAAGTTATTTAAGAAGATTATCCTCACTTCCATCACTTGTCCACTTAAACAGAATTTAGACCAAATGCAAAAGCCCTAATAACCCAGATCCATTAGCTAAAACCTGATAGTCCTTCATTATATAGAGAAAGAAAATCCTTTCTAATAAAAGGCTGTCCCTTCACATGGATTGCCCTTGGAAAGGGAAGTAGACGAGATCTCCTGAGTAAACTATGAGCGGGGGGTGGGGAGTGGGGGGCGGTAAAGGGAAGGGGATGGGGGTGAGAACATGAGGGCATGGGATTGTCAAGTTGGGGAGGGGTGGGGTGGAAGAGCAAGGAAAAGAGATATCAATAGAGGGCTCCATTATGGGGGAAACTGGGTGCTACAGAAATTCCCAGGAGTCCAGAAGGATGATTCCAGCGAAGACTCCTAGCAATAGTTGAGAGGGTGCCTAAACTGGCCTTCCCCTGTAATCAGATTGGTGACAAGCCTACTTGCCAACATAGAACCTTTATCCAGTAACTGATGGAAGCAGAGCAGAGTTCCACACCCAAGCACCAGACCAAGCTATGGGAGTCCAGTCAAAGAGAGGGAGGAGGGCTAATATGAGCAAGAGGGTCAAAGTCATGATGAGAAAACCCAGAGAGACAGCTGACCTAAACTTGCAGGAGCTCAGACTCTAGACTGACAGCTGGGGATCCTGCATAGTACCGAAGCAGGCCCTCTGTAGGCGGGCGACAGTTTTGTAGCCTGGTCTGTTTGTGGGACCCCGACAGTATGACCAGGATCTATCCCTAGTGTGTGAGCTGGCTTTTTGGAGCCCATTCCATATGGTAGGATGCCTTGCTCAGCTTTGATGCGGCCGGGGGGAGGGGTAGGACACAAGACACTTGGTCCTGCCTCAATTGAATGTGCCAGGCTTACCCTCCTGAGAAGTGGATGGGTGTGGGCTTGGGGGAGAGGGAGGAAGGGAGAGGGGGGAAACTGTGGCTGGTATGTAAAATGAACAAAATAAAATAAAAAGAAAGGTTTTCCCTTTCATTTTCATTCTAAAACTCAGCCTTTTTTTATAGAAGAGACAGTCCACAGACCTAACAACATCCCTAAGCAGGAAGTGTCCTGTACTATTGATAAGTTCCAAAAAATTTTCTGACCACAGCATCATATGCCAAATGCATTTAAGTAGCAGAATATCATAATGCTTACATGACAAAGAAAATGCAAGATGAGAGCAGAAATAAACTTCACCCAAAAATAATATGCTTATAGGAAGTAAGAGTGATGGAACTGGGGTTGCAGCTCAGTTCACAGTGCTTGCCTAGCAAGCACAAAGCCCTGGCTTCCATCCCTAACACCGCAGAAATAAGTTGTGCTAGTGTACATTACACAACTGTAGTCCTAACACTCTGGAAGTAAAAACAGGACAATCAGAAATTCAAAGTCATTCTTGGCTACACAGTGAATCTGAGGCCAGTCTGAGATATATGAGACCTTTCCTCTACAGTCAGTAAGTAAATAAAGTACAAACTGTCTAAGAATTTCATACAATACAGGTGGTGGTGGCACACACCTTTAATCCAAGCACTTGGGAGGCAAATGCAGGAGGATCTCTGTGAGTTCAAGGCGTGGCCTACAAATCAAGTTCCAGGACAGCCAAGACTGCATAGAGAAACCCTGTCTTGAAAAAAAACCGAAACCAAACAACAAAGAGTATCATACAAACATGTAATAGGTCTGTATACTATACACAGCTCCCAAGTGGCCAGGTATCCACAGCAGCTGAAGGTAAGTGTGGGCAATGGGTGGGGGAAATATAATCAGAGTACTTCACATGCATGTTATGAATATGTGCATGTTATGTTATTACATAGTACAAATGTAAGAAAATGTCATATTGCGCCGGGTGGTGGTGGTGCACACCTTTAATCCCAGCACTCGGGAGGCAGAGGCAGGCGGATCTCTGTGAGTTTGAGACCA
>JAQHUG010000060.1:7544605-7566140 GCA_028555095.1 Dicrostonyx torquatus | reverse complement strand
TATAATGGGTTAGTTTATGAGGTGAGGGCTATCCAAGAAGAGGGTGGTGATGATGGGCCAGGCAGAGTTTAAATGAATACAGTTTCATGTGATTATTTTGGGCATAAGCAAGCAACCAGTGGCTGAGCGGGCCAGCGGCTGGGGGCTGGGAGCTAGGCGCGGGGAACATAACACGCACCTCTCCACCTAATTACAACAAGTTCCAGGCCATCCAGAACTACATGGTGAAATTTTGTCTCTAAAATAATAAAAAAAAATTAAGAGAGAAACAAAAGTCAGTTGGGAAGGGAAAGTTTCCAGTGTGACTCCCAGAATTTGAGGATGAGAAGAAAGGATGATGCTAGGCTGAAAGCAGAAGTGAGAAGCTGGGGAAAGCACAAAAGAAAGCGGTTCTTCCTTTCCAGACCCTTCTGCAGTGGGAAACTAGTGAACCAACAGAATATGCCTATCACGACTCACATGACCCCAGGCAGCTGATAATGCATGACAAGTCAGATTTTTGTTGTTATCCCAGTGATGGGAGCAAAGACAAACAGATCCCTGCGGCTTTCTGGATAACCACTCTAGCCAACTTAGTGAGTTCCAGGAAGGCCAATGAGAGATACTGTCAAAAAAAATTGGTAGATGACACTTGAAGTTTTCCTAATGCATTTTTAAAAATGCATAATATGAAAATATATCAAGCACTGCTATTCTAAATTTAGACAGGGATAGCGGTGGCACACACAGTAAATCCCAGCACTTGGGAGACAGAGACAGCTGGATCTCTGTGAGTTCGAGGTCAGCCTTGTCTACAAGAACTAAATTTAGGCAGAAAGGAACATATACTGTTCAGAAAAGATTAGAAGGAAATATATTAAAATATTCTGTTTATAAGATTAGAGATAGGGTAATTTCATTTGTGCTTTCCTTTTTCCATTTTTACTATATTTTAATTTTGTGTGTGCCTGTGTGTGTGTTTGTTATTATACGTTTAAGTACAGACATGTATGCTACACCTGTGGATATCACAAAACAACTTGCAGGAATCAGTTCTCTCCTTCCACCATGTGGGTCCTAGAGATTAAACTCTGATAACCAGGCTTGGAGAGAGGTATCATTGCCCAATGAACCATCTCACCGGTACCTCATTTTTATGCCTATCATTTTTTAACAATCTTACAATGAATGCTTTGCCTTTATAAGTTTAATTGAACATTACTCCTGTTGAGTACGGGCAAGTGCATGTGAACAATCCTCTGGTGATGTCCACCTTGATTTCTGAGACTGGGTCTTTCACCGATACCTGGGCCTCACATATTAGGCTATGCTGGCTGGTCACTCCTCTCTGCCTCTCCAATACTGGGATTGAAGCACACACAGCCTTGACAAGCTTTTGATATTTTTATGGGGATTATGGTAATCAAATTCAGATCCTCATGTTTGTACATCAAACATTTTACCAACAGAAACATCCCCACAACGTGCATTACTCCTTAATTATGCATAAGGGATTTGTCAAGTACAATTGAACAAAATGGAGAATCAAGGAAAATCGATAAATTTTTTTTTTTTTGGTTTTTTGAGACAGGGTTTCTCTGTAGCTTTGGAGCCTGTCCTGGAACTAACTCTTGTAGACCAGGCTGGTCTTGAACTCACAAAAATCCACCTGCCTCTGCCTCCTGAGTGCTGGGATTAAAGGCGTGTGCCACCACTGCCCAGCAAAAATCGATAAACTTTAAGAACTGAAAACATGTAACATCTCATGTAGATGACTGTTTTCTGAGGCAACTTTTATATTAAAATACTTCATCATCTCTGAATTCTCAAATCCCATTTTCAGGTCATGAGACTATGCCAAGGTTGATCCTGCTGACCTAGCCTAACATTAGCTTGTTCTACGTCTCTCCCATCTGCTTCACTCTGATAAAAATAACCATTCCCATAAGACCACACTGGAGACCAATAAGATCCTATAATTTAGGATTATTGACTGATTTCGGTTCATAGATATTATTTATATAGCCTATAGAACATTTCTAAAAGATTTAATTAGTTGCCAATTCAGGGATTTCACATAGCTATGGAGGTTTCTAGATTCTCCTGAAAAGTCACATCACAGAGCTCAGAAGTTACAAGCCCTTGCTGCTTTTGCAGAGGATCCAAATTCACTTTCTAGCACCAACATAGTGGCTCACAACTTTCTAACTCCAGTTCCAAGGTATTTGATGCCCTCTTCTGGCCTCTGCTGGCACTACATGCATGTGGTGTGCTTAAATAACATTCTGACAAAAGACTCATGCACATAAAATAAAAATAAATAAATTGGAATAAAAGAGAAGTCAAAATTCAGCCACATGCAAATTCCCACTAATGCATGACAGCAACAGACTACAGCTAAGGTGTAGCTATCCTCTTTGAACAGGTAAGGTACACTCCAGGTCCCCAGAAAAGCCTTACCACACAACTGTCTCTCCAAATCTTATATAAGTTCCATTTTGCTGCCGCTTCTCTGTATGGAGGAGTTAGGAACACCATGAAATATTTTGAGGACTAAATGTTACAACCAAGGCAGGAATATTAAACAGACTAAAGGGGTCACATATTGGGGGGAGGATGTATTTCTTTGTTGAAATTTTTAAAAAATATTTGAAACAAAATTGGAGTTTATTTTAAGAAAGGTTTCAATATAGATCTGTGTGCAGGTATACCAGGGACTGAACCTACAGATTCATGCACACTAGGCAAACTATCCACCACTGGGATATACTTTTCTCAGAACTACATTTTTTACCAGGATGCCCCAGAACTATATTTTTACATGTAAATAAAATATGCATATTGTTGTGGAATAATATTTTTGTACACTGTGAAGATGTGTCACTCAGATTGTTTAATAAAAAGCTGAACAACTAATAGTTAAGCAAGATTTAGGGAGCAAAGAGAATGCTGGGAAGAATGAAGAGACGCAGAGAGAACAGGATGGGCATTACAGAGCTGAGGTAATAAAGCCATGAGGCAGAAAGTAAATGAAAATAATGGGCTAATTTAAGTTATAAGAGCCAGTTAAAAACAAGCCTAATCTACCAACCGTGCCTTCATAATTAACAGTAAATCTCCATGTGATTATTTGCAAGCTGGCTGGTGGGACAGAGAAAGACTCGCTACATATGGTACCCAACATCCAGTCATGTATTTCCATATAAGACCTGAAAAAGCTTTAAAAAGTTTACAAACACAAAAGTAGAGCCAAACATAGCTTCCTAGTCCTGTATTCTCTTATGTGGGATGAGGTTTGGAGATGTGTATCTTAATCACTGCCTGAGGACTTAAGCCATAAGCTGTATGGTGGTTTAATATTTTGCTCATGCAAACAGAAATAGTTACAAAAATGCAGTAAAGCAGATTCAGACTGAAAAGAAAACCTCTAAACAGGTTACAGTTTGTTAAACAATATGTGTAGACTTAAGGGAAAAAAGTATAAGTAGTCATAAAAAATGAATGAATGAATAAATAAATATTTTCTTTGTATTTTATGCATTTATTTTATTCTAAAACAAAAACCTTTATGTAGGGTTTTTTTTGTATTGGATATATTCCTAAAGAAAGTACTGATTAAAAAGTCACATTTTTAAAGCCCTCAGTAGTTCTGGGCACTCGACTTTCCAAGATTATGGCAATTATTAGTATTACCAAGGTATGTGCTTCACCAAGTCTTATCCCACACTATTGGTTTTCAGGTACATTTTTACCATTTGATCGCTGAGAAGTGACATCTGCTCGTTTGCATTAGTTTCTCATCTGCTGGGATTTTAGAATGTGAACATTTTCTGGGATGCTTAAGTTTGTCAGTCAGCAGCTTGTGTATTATAGCTCTTTCTCACTTGCTCAAAACGAATCTGTTTTCCCCATAACCCTGATGTGTTTGTTTCAGGCCTTTCTGATGCCATAAAGCTTTTTTAAAATCACCTTTTACAATAAATATTTTAAAAATAATAGAAGAAATGCTTTAAAGAAAGAGTAAAGCAATAAAAAATGAGCCATGTCAAGATGGGAAATACACATGGAATCTGGATCCTGTATGTTATTGTGCTGTCTTTGAATTTTTTGATTGCTGATGAGCAAATGACAGCTGCTAGAAGACACTGGATTGTGAAAGGGACTGTGGAAATAAACTATCCTAGAAATTTTAGGAATGCCTTAACTTTAAAATGGAACTCAAAAAATGTATTGCTTTGGGAAGCAGTTTGTTCAAGATTAGTAGACATCAGACTTGATCAGGTAAGAACCGTGAAAATCCTGGTTATAGACATAAAGAAATAAACCTAAAATAACTACAAGACAGGTGACATATATTTTACCCACTTAAACATAAAACAAAAAATCATCTTTGGCTGGTCTGTGTACAACACACAGTCCACACTTGTGTTAATGCAGACATGTGTGTTACCTTTGAAAGTTTGTGTGTTTTCAGAACAAGGGAACCAAACACCAATAAAAATGGGTGGCCCCGGTAGTGGCGCACGCCTTTAATCCCAGCACTCAGGAGGCAGAGGCAGGCGGATCTTTGTGAGTTCGAGACCAACCTGGTCTACAAGAGCTAGTTCCAGGACAGGCTTCAAAGCCACAGAGAAATCCTGCCTCGAAAAACCAAAAAAAAAAAAAAAATAGAAAATGGGTGGCCCAGGTGATCCAGGCTCTCACAGTGCCTCTGTTACAGCATCCTCAGAGTTCTGCATCCAGAACAGTATCTAGGATGCTGGCTGAGATGGTCCATTCTCACAGAATATTCTAGCCAGAACTTGACCATTATCCTAATTTTCTCAGGGTTCCCCAAAGATGACAGCTCCCCAAGACAACATTCATATTCCCAAGAGATGGGGTGGGTGGTTTTTGATCACTGGTGAGTTATAGATGTTTATCATTGTTTAGGAGGTTATGAGCTATTATTGGGTCATGGTCAAAAAACCTGAAGAAAGGGTATTAAATTCAAGGATCTCTTTTTAGAACAGAAAAGGGGGGACACAGTATAGAAATGATGGGATATGATTGTTGAGTCTACTTTTGAATAACGAGCAGTCTTAAATATTTTACATTGGTATAGATTTTAGTATATTGATAAAGAATTAAAGTTATTTTTGTTATACTAAATATATGCTTCTATTCTTGTTTGGGATATTGTGCTTATACAGTTCATTTAAAATCTAATGCATAACTAAGAAATGCAGGCTAATAGTCATTTATAATAATCAAACTTACAGTCATATCAGGTATATTTTCAAGGTAAAACGGATATATTTTGGGTAGACATTTGATCTTAAAACACTTCAAGGACCTACAGAATATAGCAAATTAATATGTTAAATAACCTGAGGCTTTTCATGACAATGAAACATGTCTGCTCCTGACAGCACCAATTTACTTCAGAAAGGATGATGGGCATTGAAGAACCTCCATATGGAGCTTGCTTTCGTTGTGGCAAAAAGACCATTTGGCCAAGAAACGGCTCTTGTCTTAACTGATGACAGCATGACTAAACAAACTGGACAATGAGGATACAAAGGAAAAACATTGTCTAATTTTGCCAAGATAAGGCAAAAGTTCCTGCTTCCTAAAAAAGTCTGCCAGAAATTCTAGGCCAGTAGGCTGAAGATTGGATGCCGCATCATTGCAGAGGAACTTTGAGTTACTGTCCAGGTAGACAGATGTCTATGTTGTTTCCTTATTTTTGGAAGTTGCTAGCAATGCACTTTATTTATTCAGGCAATATTATATCCTTCTAAGGTCTTTTATGGAGTTGAATACTAGATATTTATAGTTAAACTTTTCCATAGTTATGATAGAAGGTAAATTAAGTACAAGACTTTGGACTCACCAAGTTAGGATAAATAACGGAGTACTTTCTTTGAAATTGTCAAATACTGGATATTACAAATGCAATTCTTACCTGATAATTATTCTTATTGTATAGTTTTACTAAGTCTTTCCTTTTTATTTAGACAAAAAAGGGGGAAATATTGTGGAATATTTTTGTGTTCATTTGAAGGTTTGTCACTCAGATTAGTTTATTAAAAAAGCTGAATGGCCAATAGCCATGCAGGATCTGGGGGCAAAGAAGATGTTGGGAAGGAGGAAATACCAGGGGCACAGAGCAAGCAACATGGGCATTACAAAGTAAAGGTAACTGAGTCGTGTAAAAGAATGTAGAATAAAAAATACGAGTTAATTTAAGTTATAAGAACTAGTTAAAAACAAGCCTAAGCTATCAGCCAAGCTTTCCTAACAATAAGCCTCTGTGTGGTCATTTGGGAACTGGAAGGTGGGACAAAAAATCTGCCTACAGCCTATCTCAACACATAACAAAATACACTTTTACTTCTTTTTATTATGTGCCTTAATAATGTTAAGTAGTCTAGAAAATAAAGGTAGTTATTTTCAACTTCTCAAAAATTAAACAAGATTACCAGATAATGTGGCAAATCCACTTCTATATATGTACCCCAAAATATTAAATACAGTGTCCCCAAAAGGATATTTGTATGCCCATCATTTACAATAGCCAAAAAAATGAAAGCCATCCAAACATCCATCAGTGGTTAAATATATAAAACATATATGTGTGTACATATATATATATGCATATATACAGTGTATCTGTGAAGTGTTTAAGTAATATACAAACATATAATATTATCCAGTCTTTAACAGGAAGGAAATTCAAAAACATTCTATTACGTGGATGAATCTCAGGAAAACTGTGCTAAATGAAATCCCATAAAAGGACAAATTTACATGAGCCCACTTATTTGAGTTACTTGACAAATTCACAAAGACAGAAAGTAGTTTGGGGGTTGCCAGAGACTAGGGGAAACTGAGAATGGTTGTTTAGTGGTTACAGAGTCTCAGTTTTACAGGATAAAATGAATTCTGGATTCATCATATAGTACAGAAAGACTCATGAGGTCCCAGCCCTGATTAAGAATTTAAAGGCAATTAACACTTGCTAGAAGGGAGGGGCCCATGAGGCCCCACCCCTGCCTGAGGATCTATAGACAGCTACTGGTTGCTAGAGAAGGAAAAGACATTTTATTTCAGTGATGTAGACATTGGTAAGGTATCCATGCTCCTATAAGTAAAACTAATTAAACACAATGTTTCACAAATAAAAACAAAAACATGGAAGTAGAGGGAAACAAACTGGAAAGAGGAAAGGGTTCAGTAGTAGTGGGGGGGGACATGAGAGGATAATAAGGGATGACTATAATAAAAATACAAACAGATAAGTGTATTAAAATATAATGAAACTCACCTGGCAGTGGTGGCGCATGCCTTTAATCCCAGCACTCGGGAGGCAGAGACAAGTGGATCTCTGTGAGTTTGAGGCCAGCCTGGGCTACAGAGCAAGTTCCAGGACAGGCTCTAAAGCTACAGAGAGACCCTGTTTCAAAAAATCAAATACGATATTGGAACTCATTCTTTATAATTAATATATGCTAATAAAAATAATAATAATTTTTAAGATTTCTGGATATTGGTTGCAAACAATGTAAACAGATTCAATACGACTGAAATCTATGTGTACTGTATAACAATTACCACAAATAAAATGTCTGGGTTTCCCTAACCTCATTTATAATATCATTGTTTGGTCTTTGTCTCTTGGCTGATGCCAAGAAAATGTTCTAGTTAGTTCTATTCCTGTTTTAAGATGGACTAATCAAGGAAGTACACCCTACTGTCATCAAAAAGCAAACCTCAAGGATCATTTATGGTGCTATGATCACTAAGTAAAAAGTTATGTCTATATAAAAAGAATATGTAACATGGAGCTGGAGAGATGGCTCAGAGGCTAAGAGCACTGACTGCTCTTCCAGAAGTCCTGAGTTCAATTCCCAGCAACCACGTGGTGGCTCAAAGCCACCTATAATGAGATCTAGTGCCATCTTCTGGCCTACATGCAGGATACTGCATAAATAAATAAATCTTTAAAAAATGTAAAAAAAAAGAATATGTAACACAATGTACTTTACTTCTGTACATCATATGCCAGAATCATACAAGTAGTGTGGGCATAAAAGTAGTTACATTCAATTATTAGGTATTGAGATATATGTATATTGTCAGAATTTCACATCATAAATTACCTGCTAATTGCAAAAGGAAGAAAAGTCTACCTTTTAAAACAGCAATACCTGCTGGACATCATATGACTAAGTAGGCAATCTCTGCCCTGATTAATGTGGCATAAAAAAACACACACCTCTGGCCTTGATGCAAAAGGTTCAGAATGAATGTAATAAAACCAATAGTCTCAAGTTCCAGGCAACAGAGGAACAAGCCAAGGACCACATGGAAATACTATATATGAAATATATGAAAACTATCCTGGTCTCAAAAATATGTGAGTTTTTAATATGGTCTAGGTTTTAAGTATTAGGGTTTTTCCAGATTTATTTATGTATATGCACGTTTTGCTTACATGTACATCTATGCAACATGTGTGTACCTGGGTTCCTGCCAAAGTCAGAAGAGGGCTTTGATTCCTCTGGAACTAGAGTTAAGGATGGTTGTGAACTGCCATGTAGGAGCTGACAACGCAACTGTGTCCTCTGCAAGAGCAGCAAGTGTTCTTAACCACTGAGCCATCTCTTCCACCCCTTAAGTATTGCTAACCTTCTTACAATTGACAATAGTATTGTTAGCACAGAAAATGTTCTTGTTCTTTTTCTAAATTTTATTTTACTTTTTAGTTTTAATTATGTGTATGTCTATGAGAGGAGATGTTCACATGAGTACAGCTACCTGCCATTCATTACATGTAGCCCAATCTCGGGTCTCTGCAAAAGCAGTCTGTGTTCTTAACTGATGAGCCCTCTATACCTTCTCCTTATGAGACACATCATGAAGTGTTTAGGAGACTTTCATAATGTCTATAACATCCTATTATATTGTTAACAAACTGTGTATATTTCTTTACTCAAAGAGACAGTTCAAGTAATTATGACAAAACTTTGTCAGTTGTCTAATACAGATCACAGGTATTCATAGTTCAATTCTTTCAGCTCTATTTTGTTTTAATTTTTAAAGTAAGAAATAGCTGTAGAGAATTACAAAGTAAAAAATAATAAAGCTCTCATTTTTATTTAAAAGTCTATCGATTCTGCTCTCTCTGCATATTCTAATAGTCTTATTTATTCAGTGATCACAAGAGAATAAAAAGTTATTCAGTGGCCTAGTGTGGTGGTACATGCCTTTAATTTCAGCACTCAGGAGGCAGGGGGAGCTCTGTGAGTTCAAGGCTACCCTGGACTACATAGTAAGTTCTAGGTCAGTCAAGACTACATAGTAAGATGCTATCTCAAAAGGAAAAGTTGTTGGGCAGTGATGGCATATGCTTCTAATCCCAGCACTTGGGATGCAGAGGCAGGCTGATCTCTGTGAGTTCGAGGCCAGCCTGGTCTACAAGAGCTAATTCCAGGACAGGTCCAAAGTTACAGAAAAACCTTGTCTCGAAAAACCAAAACGGAAAAAAAAAGGAGAAGTTATATAGGTATAGTGGTACAGGAACAGACCTGACTTCTCAGCACTCAAGAGACATGGCAGGAGGATCACAAGTTCAAGACCATACTTACTAAATCCTGTCTCAAAGCAAAACCAAAAAAGTTATTGCAACAATGACAGCAAAAGGCAAAGTATAAATAAAAACTAGACAATAACGACAAAATTTCCAAAGTGATTATAGAGATAATAAGTGGTGGAACTATTGGAATTTTTCCTCATATGTTTATAAATTTTATCAATATTTATGGTACATCTTATGCTTTATAATTATAAGGTTAAAAACACTGTTATACTCTTTGAACATAAGCACTACAAAGACCATTATAGACAAACATTACTGTGTTTATTCCAAAACTGACAGAGCTATACTGAAATACTAAATTCACTGTGAAATTTAGAAATTGTTTGGATGTCTCATACATACAATCCTAAGCCATATGTATAGAAATAGGAACCACTGTAAGTTTTGATCCTTTCGTGGGTGGCAAGGAGCTTTTTACTTTGCTTGGGGTTAGTCACAATCTTATGACTTAATATGAAAATTCAAGTAAAGACTATAATACACCACCAGTAAAAGAGTACTCACTCTCCACAGACCCCTGGTACCTTCTTGCTGGTATATATCAATGAAGCTGCCAATCATGCTCCCTTGGAACAAACTTCCTTGAGCCTGCATTCGAATCTAAAACAAAAAAAAGTGAACATTCTATTTTGACAGAGAAAACCAAAGTGAGACAATTCAGTCCTTTAAAATTAAGGAATTATTTTTAAAACTCTGCTATTATGATGAAATTAATGAATTAAATTGTACACAAAAACATAATTTGTGCCAAAGTATAGTCTATAAAGATTGTCATTAGGCCTCAGATTTCCCACAGTAAATCTATCTTTTCTGGACTTGCACAATAACAAGTATTCATGAAATATAGCGTGGTGGCACAGGCCTTTAATCCCTGCACTCAGGAGGCAGAGACAAGTGAATTTCTGTAAGTTCAAGGCTTTCCTGGTCTACACAGTGAGTTCCAGGGCAGTAATGGTTACATAGTAAGACCCTGTTAGGAAAAAAAATCATGTAATTAATTTAGTAAAGTGGGACTGACTACTCAAACGTCCAAAAGCCAATGTCAACAACAAATTGGTTACATAAATGATGAAACATTAATTCAACAGAATACAGTTGAGACATAACATTTTCCCCTAAAGTATTTATAGACTTTAGAAAGCATAACAAATTAATTGTTAAACATGCCAGGCAGTGGTGGCGCATACCTTTAATCACAGCACCTGGGAGGCAGAGGCAGGTGGGACTCTGCAAGTTCAAGGCCAGCCTGGTCTACAAGAGCTAGTTCCAGGACAGGTACCAAAGCTACACAGATAAACCTTGTCTCAAAAACAATAATAATAATAATAATAATAATAATGATGATGATGATGATGATAATGATGATTGCTAAACAGAAAAGTGCTGTTTCTTACCAAAAACATAATTTTTTTAAAAAAACTATAAACACAGCGAGAAGACTAGATGATCATATATACCTAAATATTAACAGAGGTTTACATATGAATGGGGAGTCTACAAGTGAGCATTGCTCTCTTTTGAGTCCAATCCTTAGAACTCATGGTCAAAAGAGAGCTGATTTCAAAAGGTTTGACCTAAACTCCACATGTACATACATGTGCACCCCCCACAAAATATAGTAATGATGGTGATGATAAATTTATTTTGGGGTCTAGAGCACTGGCTGTTATTCTAGAAGACCTGGGTTTAGTTCTCAAAACAAAAATGGCAGCTCAAAACTCTCCTTAACTGTGGTTTCAGGGGATCAAATGCCTTCCGTCTTCAGGCTCTACGGGCACTAGGCACACATGGTACACATGCATACATTCAGGCAAAGTACAAATTAACAAAAACTAATATTTAAATTTTTTTGCTTGTTTTTTGAGGCAGGGTTTCTCTGTGTAGCTTTGGCTATCTTGGAACTCATTCTGTAGATCAAGCTGGCTTCCAACTCACAGGGATCCACCTGCCTCTTGCCTCCTGAGTATTTGGATTAAATGTGTGTACCACCACTGCCCAGCTAATTATTTCATTTTTCAAAAAAAAATGACAATTTATAGCAGACAATCAAATAAAGAGCAAAATAGTCTGCAGCTTTATATTTGTAGATTTAATCAATCACCAACTGAAAAATATTTGGGAAAAACTGCATTTGTACTGAACGCATGTAGAATTTTTCCTTGTCATTATCTCTAGAATAATATAACAACTATTTGATTATGTTTACTTTATATTAAACATCATAAGTAATCTAAAGTGTATTTAAATTTTCTAAGGGAATACACACAGGTTATACCAAAATACTGCTTCATTCTATGTCAGGGACTTGAGCATCTAAAGATTTTGTTATCACTGGGGCAAAGTCCTGGAAGAAACCCCTGTAAGATTGGGATGAATAAACTCTGCTGTAATCACTATAAGGTGAATCTCCTATCACTTGGTTTGCATTATCCTGGATCCTAATTTGTACTTTCTCTTTACTATAAACAACGAACTTGAAATTTTTCTTGTAACTCAGGGCTAGAAACATGACTTAGCAGTTAAGAGAGTTTAATGGTCTTCCAGAGGACCTAGACTTGACTCCTGCACCCACATGGCAGCTCACAACTGTCTGTAACTCCAGTTCCAGGGATTTAGATGTTCTCTCCTGGCTTCAATGAACACTGCATGCATGTGGTACATGGACATACATGCAGGCAAAATACCCCCACACATAAAATAATATTGTAAACTTGAGATTCATGGTTGTAAATACCTGTATACCCAGTAAGAAGACCAGAAATTCAAGGTCATTCTTTGTTTCTTAGCTAGATTGGGCTATAGAAGATTCTGTCTCAGAAAACAAACAAAAATCCTAGTTTGTGGTCCTCCACATTGTTTAATCACATATTTCGTGCTTTATTAATTAAGAAGAAATGTTGTTGTGTTTTGTTTTGTTTTTCAAGACCGGGTTCCTTTGTGTATCTTTGGAGCCTGTCCTGGAACTCACTCTGTAGACTGAGCTGGCCTCAAACTCCCAGTTTATGCTATCACAACACATCATCTGAAGATTTGTAATAGGTAAAGAATATGCCTTTGTTTTGTAAAATGGGGAAAGGGCTATTAGAAACACAAATTCATTCTTACACCACTTGAAGAAAACAGAGTAAGGAATTTAGAAAACAATTCCCTACAACTGCCCAGCAAAATACC
Organism: Dicrostonyx torquatus; assembly: GCA_028555095.1. Lineage (NCBI taxonomy): Eukaryota > Metazoa > Chordata > Mammalia > Rodentia > Cricetidae > Dicrostonyx > Dicrostonyx torquatus. Next base: position 7,553,347 of record JAQHUG010000060.1, on the reverse strand, counting down.
CTATAATGGGTTAAAAGCCCAAGCTGAAAACCACTGGATAATGCATATCACATTAAACTACTTCTGAACATGTACTATGAAGCATGTTACACAAGTTTACAAATGTTACCTCTACTTCTTACCAACTTTATGCTCTAAGCACTGAGTAGTTAGGAGATTTCCCCAAGAGTTTAGAAGTAACAGTGGACAGTGTAAGATTCAGAACTTGAATCTGAGTTAAAGTTGCGGTCTTTCCACTCGCGTGGCAGACATCTATCTCTCTTACCTTTAGAACATCAGTGGGATTGGCTATAGTCGATGAAATCACTCCTGACACTACCCCACAGATCATATTAATTAGGAGAGTTTCATCTGTAAAAATTTAAAATAAACAAAATGAACATACACACACACACACACACACACACACACAGAGAGAGAGAGAGAGAGAGAGAGAGAGAGAGAGAGAGAGAGAGAGAGAAAGGTTCATTTTATTAAGTACTTGTTTCTCAGAGTACTCGAGACTGTAGGAAGGAAAGACTTCCTGAAGAGATGACTTAATAATTAACTTCAAGGTTTATCAAAGTAAAGACTCTCAAATATTTGTAGACCATTCCAAATTTATTCAAAAGAAATATAAATTAGGCCGGGCGGTGGTGGCGCACGCCTTTAATCCCAGCACTCAGAAGGCAGAGGCAGGCGGATCTTTGTGAGTTCAAGAACAGCCTGGTCTACAAGAGCTAGTTCCAGGACAGGCTCCAAAGCCACAGAGAAACCTTGTATCGAAAAAACAAAAAAAAGAAATATAAATTATAAAATATAAACTATTATTTCCTTAAAAACATTATTTTGAAGACATCATATTCTTCAACATAATTGTCAGTATATGACAAATTAGAATGTGGTATTTCCTTTTCAACCACTACAAACATAATAATACATCTAATTTTAAGTCCTTTACATTTTTTGAAATTATAATTTATGGGCTTTTTGTTTTATTTTGTTTTTCAGTTTTTCAAGACAGGGTTTCTCTATGTAGCCCTGGCTGTCCTGGAACTCAGTCTGTAGACCAGGCTGGTCTTGAACTCAGATATCTGCCTACCTCTGCCACCCAAATGTTAGGGATTAAAGGTGTGTGCCAACACTGCCTGACATTATAATTTAAGTACAATATTTCTTCCTTTACTTTCCTCCCTCCAAACTCTTCCATGTACCTGTCCCTGTTCTTCAAATTTATGGCCTCCTTTTTCACTAATTGTTATTACATATAAATATGTACATACATACATATAACCTGTTCAGTCTCTATAATGCTATTCGTATGTATGTTTTCAGGACTGAGCATTTGGCACTGGACAAACAATTGGTGTGCTCTTCTCTGAGGAAGACCACTTCTCACGCTCCCAGCTTTCTGTAATTGCCTATAGTTCTTTGTGTAGGGCTGAGGCCTCATGGGCTTTTCCCTGTCCAGTTTGGCATACCAGTTGGTGTCATCCTTGTTCAATTTTTAAGTCTTTTTATGAAAAGTTAAATTATTTAGAGAATAACAAGATGTGTAATAGAGTTATCTAAATATTAATGCTGAATGGCTTTATAGCTGTCCTAGCCTCCATTAATGCACAGAAGGTTTCTATAGTCAAATATGAAAAAGCAGTAGTATAAATCCTGCTGCTGAATAAAGAATGGAAAGAGTTAGACATAGACCAGCACTCTGCTACTGAGTTACACACTCGGATCCAAAAGAAATAATTTAGAACTAAATTCCCTCAGCTAGAAACAAGAATAAAGGAACAACAGAACATATTATTCTACAGAGAAAATCCAATCTTCACCATTCCTACTTCTCATGAAGGGCCTATAAATAGAAAATAAGCAAATCCACGTGAGTAATCTATGAAAGGAAAATATTTTCAGGAGAGATGAAAGCAAATCCTTCAAGATTCCCACTTAAGAGGCTCCAGAAAATGCTGATTTAGAATAAAACAAGTCCTTCAAGAGATACTGCTAACATGAAGTCTGTCCAACTTTCTCCGCCATCCAGTAACCCCAGGCCTATGATAAATATCCATTGTGCAAGTATCAGGCTCAAATAAAGAAACCTACAACAACTCTGCATATGGGTTAATTGGCCATAGGTATATCAGAATCCAGACGATAACAGGCTAAAATTTATCTACCTACCAAAAGCTTATCAAAATTGGCATCTAGAAGACAGGTGATGGTGGCACACACCTTCAATCCCGGCACTTGAGAGGTGGAAGCAGGTGGATCTCTCTAAGTTCAAAGCCAGCCTGGTCTACAGAGAGAGCACCAGCACACCCAGGGCTGTTAGACAGAAGAAAACCTTGTCTTGAAAAAAAAACAACAACAAAAAATTGGCATCTAGAAAATGCCTTCAAGTCTTCTAACTGATGGAGACAGCATTCATTTTCAGGCTTCATTTCTAGGCTTCTTCAAGAATTACAACAAGTTTTTTTTAAGAATTATTATTTTAGGGACTGGAGAGATGGCTCAGTGGTTAAGGGCAAGGACTGCTCTTCCAAGGACCAGGTTCAATTCCCAGTACCCACATGGCATCTCACAACTGTCTGTAACTCCAGGATCCAGCATCCTCACACATACATACAGGCAAAACAGCAATAAAATAAAAATAAACAATTTTTAAAAGAATTATTATTTTAAGACAGGCAATGCTGGTGCATGCCTTTAATACCAACACTCGGGAGGCAGAGGCAAGTGAACTTCTGAGTTTGAAGCTAGCCTGGTCTATGCAGAGAGAGTTCCAGGACAGCCAGGGCTATACAGAGAAATCCTGTCTTGAAAATCAAAAAACAAAACAATGACAACAAAAAAATATTATTTTTGGGGGACGACATATATCATGGCATATGTATGGAGGTCAGAGTTCAACTTTATGGAACATGTTCACTCCTTCCACCTTTGCATAGGTTCCAGGTATCAAACTCCGGTAGTCGCACTTGCATGGATTTACCCACGAAGCCATCTTGCCTGCCTAAAAGTTTCTCAGTTGATAGAAAAAGATAACTTTGAAGAGCAGGTGCCTCTAACCCACATATCCCCTCTGTAGGGATTTCGCTCAAATCAACAGAAGCCACTTATCCCTGCAGTGACTGTCTTTCTTTTTCTAGCATCATGAGATAAACATTTCACAGTAAGCATCCCTTTGAGGACAACCTCAAAAGAGAGCTGAGCATACTGACCTTCCAAACGTTCTACAAATAATCGCTTCAAGCTTTGGTAAATACCAATTTTGATGGTGCCATATGATGCCTGTCTTAGTAAAGCAGGGGCAATTCTTCCCAAAAAGAAAGAGAAAAAGAAAAGTTAATTTTATATAACACACATTTGTAGATTTTATAATTCTTTTTTCTATATCTTTCCAAGCAGTATACCATGCCTTTTTTTTTACTCACCCCTAAAGAAAGAAAGCTCACATCCCAGGTCATAAAACAAACATCAACAAAGTAAAAAGAACTAAATTTATATAAAATATATTTCCTGACCATAGTGGAAATAAACTAGAAACTGATAAGGAGGATGCTCAAACACTTGCAAATTAAACAATACACATCTAAAACAACATGTGGGTTAGAGAAAGCTGCAAAAGAAACTTTTTTTCAATGTATAGATATGAGTAAAATTTCAAATACATCCTATAATATACATGGGGTAGCAACAATAAAAGAAAAAGATGTCATGAATATGAGAGTGAGAAAAGAGATACATGGGAATGGGTGGAAGAAGAAAGGGAAAGAGGAAATAATGTTATTATAATTCCAAATTTTTCTAAATATTATTAAAAAAATTAATACACGGGATACAGCTAGGTCTGAAAGTACAGGTCTGTAACCCGAGCTACTACTTGTGGGCTAAGGCAAGAGTGCCAGACCTGCTTGAACTAGAGTGAGCACAAAGCAAGCCTGAGCAGTTTAATATGGCCCTTTCATATAAAAAGTTAAAAGAAAAGAGGACTAGGTAGTTCGCAGATAGAGCACTTACATGGCATGTGCTAAGCTCTAGGTTCAATCACCAATATTAAAAAACAAAGAGGGGGCCAGGCAGTGGTGGTGCACGCCTTTAATCCCAGCACTCGGGAGGCAGAGGCAGGCGGATCTCTGTGAGTTCGAGACCAGCCTGGTCTACAAGAGCTAGTTCCAGGACAGGCTCCAAAGCTACAGAGAAACCCTGTCTCGAAAAAAAAAAAAACAGACAAAAAAAAAAAAACAAAGAGGGGGCAGAAAATATGCAACCAAAGCATAGCTGAGAATAATTTATAGTCAAATTCTTACCCTAGCAGAGTAAACTCCCCAGAAGCCATCCTCTAGAACTATGAAAAATTAATTCCTGCTATTTATAAGTGACCAGGCATATGGTACTTTGTCACAGTGGCCCAAACTAACAGTATTAAAAATTTTACAAAATAAAACCAAATTCATAGTTTTTTAATTTTTTTCAGATTTTGTCTACTTTTGTTTTACATATATAGGTGTTTGCCTACAAGTATGTTTGTGCACCATGTGCATACAGTGCTCATAAAGGCCAGAGGAGGGCATAAAATCTTCCAGAACTGGAGTTACAAGCAGTAGTTTAGTCGCCACATGGGTGGAAATCAAACTCAGGTCCTACAGAAGAGGAGCCATCTCTCCAATCGCATTGAATTAATAGTTTTATTAAAGTTCAAAAAATAGAAATTCTCAGTCCAAACAAGCTTACTGAAGAGCTCTATAAAACCACTGAAGAATTAACATTAATCTTACACAAGCTCTCCAGGAAGCAGAAGAGGGAATGTTTCCCAAATCATTTTGGCTAGTATTACATTGGTAGCAAAAAAAAAAAAAACAGACAAAAACAGTACAAACAAAAAACACAGACGTATATATATCGTTCATGAACTTAGATGCAAAAATCCTCTAGAAAAGATGAACAAATTGAATGTAGCAATATACAAAAGAGTTAAAACACTAACCCACACCTCATAGGTTAAAAAAAAAAACCTCAACCTTTATTTCTGCAGATACATCTTTAAACCCAATCAAAAAGGAAGCCAACAGCACCAAGATTTCAACCTACTTAAATTCTGCTCATTAACTGAAGATGTTCTCACTCATGCCTCCTTTGAGATTCATCCAAATTGCAGAACTATACTTTAGGAGATATAAATAGAAATAAAGCAACAGCTCAAATGGTTAGGATTGAAGAAAAAAACAGATGACTAAATCTGCATATTTCTGACTCTATTACTTGTATTAGGAAAAGAATTTCGAGGTTATCTACGCTAATAGAGGAACAAGGTAAAAGAGATGATCCATGGATAATTTAATTCTGGATAAGGATCTTTTTTGTTTGTTTGGGTTATTTTTTTTTGCTTTTTGTTTTGTTTTTTTCTCCAAGAAAACTATAATTTAAATAAAGCCAACCCAAATTACTAGTAAAATTGATTTCCATCCTCTCAGCAATACTGGTAGCCTAGATTTAGGATAGCCTAGGAAATCAGTAGCAGGTGAACTACAAATTGGACAATAAACCATAAACTGATGGGTAATCAAAAGGTGATGAAAAAGATACTCCCTTTCTTCTATCCTTCATTCCTATTTAATCTGCCAGAATAATGTTTCTTTCACAAAGAAAATCTTAAAGGAAGCCAGTGCTTGCCAAATCAGGAATTGGTGCTGGTTTTACAACAGTCATCAGTGAATGTCAGGAAGCCAGGAAAAAAAAACCTTATGCCACAATGATATTATCTACTTTCACATTTATTTCATACAACCAGATTAACACAAATTCCAAAGTTCAAGACTTACAAGCAGACGAAATATACAAAAGCCCACCAATACAGAATTATAAGTAAAAACGGTGACTATGAAGGGTATAAACTAGCATGTAGTTGTTCATGCTCCAAGGAAAGAGGCCAGACTTACCCTGAATACAGAGCCAAAATCCCCTCTTCTTTATAGATTCGGAACAAGGCATGAAACATCCCTCTATATTTTATCTCTTTGAAACGGACATCGATGCTCTGGCCTTGGACTTGCAGCCGTGTTTTAGTAAGGTCCACAGGGAAAGTGCCTACAAGGGAACACACTCCTAAACATTTACAAAGAACACAGTTATGTTTTGGCTAAATATAAGGCAATGCAAGTGGAAACCTAACACAGAGTCCTTTTCATAACACTCAGATATGTACTACACCATCACTGACAGAAGGTAAAGGCTTAAGTGTAGTGAAATACACTAGGCTCTCTAGGAAGCATGACTTGCCACACAGTATATCTGAGACTTTCTGCCAGAAATGCAAAGGCGTTTAGATACTTTTTACTTCATCTGTAACATACTAATGCCAACGGCATTTATTAGTCTTTTCCTCCCACCCGTTCCCACCTCAAGTCTCCTTATCTCTCCTTCATAAAATCTCCCCACATTGTCGCAAGCACAAGAACATCCAGGATTGCTGATTCAGATGTTTTTACATGCAGTAACAATAGGGTGTAAGCGTGTGGATTTACGACTTCCTAATATTATGGTAGAAATTGGCAAAGTCTCACTTGGTTCTACTCACCATGGTGTCTTTGATAGTTCAGAAGTAATACCAGCAGAGTACTTGAGCCATTATGTTTTCAATTATGTGCTACTTATTTGTATGCATATATATGTATGTATGTGGGTATATCTGCCATGGCTCATGTATGGAGGTCAGAGGACATCCTACAGGAGTTGGTTCTGTCCTTCAACCACATGGGTCTCAGGGATCAAATTCAGGTCCATCAAGCTTGGCAGTACGCATCATTACCTGCTGAGCCATCCTGTCGTCCCTAGCCGGATTCTTCAAAAAACAAAAACAAAACTCCCTTTTCTTATCTCAGCACATAAGTGGTTGTTGCATGAACAAAACAGGTTTTAAGAAAGATTTCAAGATCTAAAACTAACAAGGTCTTTTATATATGTAATTCTGAACTTTGGTGATCTGGATAGTGCAAGACCAGAGCATATACCAAGAAAGGCAGCAAACACTGTGGGATTGTAGATACTTAGGAATCATTCAGGGAAAAGAAAAAACTGGGAAATGAAAAGTCACAATCTAAAATATTTCAAAATTTAAATCAAAAGAGAGATGACTCTTGTTTGATCTTGTTTACTTCTAAAATGGAAGAGAGGCTTGCAAAAAAGAAGCCTGGATAAGAAGAAAATTATAACCTTAGCATAAATGTTAAGTACAGGAATGCACAGAAATCATTATCATATATGATCCTCTATGATTACACATATTTGGCTTGGAAAAATTAACAAGTCACTAAGTTATCAAAAAAGTTCAAAATTTGACTTCTTAACCTCATTTGCCTTATCATTACTAGTACCTTCTCAGTAATATTACTTGATAGCCATGCAACAATAATATTATTTTTTGGTTTTTCAAGATAGAGTTTCTCGTATAAGAGTCCTGGTTGTACTGGAACTCAGTAAGAGTCCTGATTGGACTGGAACTCTGCAGACCAGGCTGGCTTCGAACTCAGAGATCCACCTGTCTCTGCCTCTCAAGTGCTGGGATTAAAGGCATGCACTACCACCGCCTGGGGAAACAACAATTTTTAAAACAAAGATGACAACACTCTTTTGATTTGTTTTCTGGTTTTCTCCAGAAATAATTGGTAGCATGCATAACCATCTGTGGCACAAAACTCATATTTGTCATCCTTTTTTCAGATTCTTACCGAACTCGGCAACAATAGAGGCAAGGCCGCCATACACAAAAGGTTTCCAGTTCAGACCAGACATCTCATGGCTTAAAGTGGAACTTTTCTGATGCTAAAAATAAACACGAATTAGAACAGGGCACAAGAATGGAGAAAGTATTGGTTAATGCTTGAGTATATGATTTGAAACAACAAAACTGGGAAACCAAGAAACATGGAAGAAGAACTAAAAACCACCAAGTGGGATGAGACAAAACGGAGAGTCCTGCCTCATGTGCTGGATGCTCATGACTTTGTTCTCTAATGTCATTCTGTAGGGTAGGTGTATAGTCACTTAAAAATCGACATGTGTCCTTCACGCTCTCTAATTTAATCGTCCACTCTTCCCCACCCCAAGAAGCTTCAGCCCTCCATCCAGCACACCCATCTTTGACATTCATCCAGACAAACACGAGTCAGGGAAACTGGAACTGAAGTTACATAGGCTGAGGCATCTTATAAAAGCAGTTCTTGGTATTCAGTTAGCTTGATTCAGGCACAAAGCACAAGCTGCCAACAGTACCCCCTAACATTCTCAGCCCGCTCAGCTCTCCACTAAAATTTAGCATCTCAGTTCTAGGAACTGAGCTAGCTATACACCAAAGCAGCTAACTCAGTGAGACCCACGCTGAGCTAAGTAGCAATGCACCTTGGTTCTGGCTCCTGGAGAAATGGCAGCAATGTGGATATATTCCATTTCTGACAGTGAAAATCATCCTTCCAGTGACCTCCTTTCCCTTCCCCCTGAACTGTAATAACATATCCAAGTACTATACTTTTTGTTCTAATTCTTTATCGACGTACTTCTGTCCCCAGCCCTTCTTACTTTTTTTCCCCATCAAATCAGTCTTAGATCTGTCATCCTAAAAACCTTTAGTTTTGGAGAACGGCCTGGAGAACGGCCCGTACGGCAGGCCCTTGGAGAGGGCTTCGGATCTAGCCACCCCCACCGGAGGAGAACTCGGCCCTTTTGACTGAGGTAAGCCCTTGGAGAGGGCTTCGGATCTAGCCACCC
>JAQHUG010000060.1:7522968-7539310 GCA_028555095.1 Dicrostonyx torquatus | reverse complement strand
TTTTTCCACAACTCTAGCATCTAGGGAAATATTTGTCAAATTGTAGCACGCAACAGAATTATCTAAAAGGTTATTAAAACATGGACTGCAGAGCTTCTCTCTCAGAGTTTCTGATTGGTTTAAGTCTTGCCCTGAGAATCTGCAAGGTCTCAAAGAATACTGACGCTTTAAGAAAAAACTATTGCTGTAGGCATCACATGCTATATACTCTTGAAAACACTACTTTTTCTTAAAAGAATCTCAGATTTCCTTGAACTATTTCCTTCTTTTTCAGAGCTTCAATGTAAACATACTTCCGATTTCAAAAGGGTTTACAGTAAAAAAGGAACACCCTGAAATCAGATAATCTAACGTTGAATCATGACTCCAGATTCACATCTTGACTATCACTAGTTGTGTGTGGGAAAGTCATTCAGTCTGTCTCTGCCTCCATTTTCTGAAAACAATAATAATAAAAACATAATATAGGGCTGTTGTTTGTATATAAGTAACACTTTTTGTTTTTATTTTTTAAATTTTCATAGATTAACTTTATTTGAATTAGTATTCAATTCATTGGTAACAAGTTTACAAACCCAGTTTGTCCTTAAACTTTTTATTCAGCGTATAAACTTTACTATTCTATTTGTAAGTTTAACAAATTCAAGTGATTACCTTTCAGAAGCCTTTGATTATTGTTTAATCTCATGTAAAAATTTAGTTAAACAAAATTAGACTTTCAATGTGCTTGTATAAATTTAATACATCTCATTTCTGCTTAATTACTTCAATTGTTGTATGAACCTTAAAAAGAGGCTAAATAATGCATATATGTTCCATAAATACAATTTGTAAATATGATTATGTTTAAGTTTTAATCCAAAAACTACATATATTTCAATTTGAGGACCACATATAAATTAATTATTCAGTTTTACATTGTGTATATTGTCAATGAAAGATCCATTTTTTTGTCACAAGATATTAATACCATAAATTTATCCTCTTAAGTATTGCCAGCAGTTCCTTGTACATGGACGTGATCAAAGGTAAATAATACCCACTTAAGAGATTAGCTGTGCTTACTAACAGAACCTGAGAGACATGTCCTTATCTACCTGGAACTAAATAAGTAAAAAGTTATCGATTTTGAAACATGGTTACTGTTTAGACAGACATCCATCTGTGTGATTGTTCAGTTTTGTATGCGAGCATCCTGACCTATAGACAACTTTTACCCACCCTGGGGATTCTGATTTCAATTACTGAATTATTAGTTTATAGCAAAATTGTACCAATGAGAACAGAGCTTCTACAACCATGTTCTTTCAACACTGTCATTTTGAAAAGAATATGGGTACAAACTCTATTTCCTTCCAATTCAGACACTTTTCAGATGCTGTCACTCTGCTTATGATGTAATGGCTTTCATTTTCTTATTCTTTCTAAAATCATAGAACTCCTTTCACTGATAGCACTCCCAAGATCTCCTTCAGCCGGTGATCTGCCACCACAACATACTTATGTGGATCATTAGTTTATTATTTATTAAATAAATAAAATAAATACATTTTCATAGACAGCAAGCACTTGCTGTTCATCTTCCCCTTGCCAGTTTGGGTTAGTACCATTGAGCCACCATCTGTTCTTAGAGGAAACAGGGTTTTGATTTATTTTTAACAAAAGTAATTCTCTGAAGCAAAGCAAAGAGCAATTTTCCAGAGAGGCTAGCAAGCATGTAGATAAATATCTTAGTTATACTACAAAAATAATTGTGGAAGCTTCCTTTCAAACATAGTATATAAATTGCATATGTGAGAGATACCCCTATTGGAAGAAAGTTCATTAAAACTCTAAAGAGCAAAGTAGAAATTGATAGGAAAAACAGGACTATGGCATGCCTCCTGAATTTACAAAAAAAAAAAAAATAAACTTTCAATCAGATGTGGTGGCACATGCTTGTAAATCCAGCACCTAGAAAGTGGAGTCAGGAGGATCAGTAATTCAAGTTGCCCTTTCCTACATCAGGAGTTTGAGACCAGCCTGAGCTATATAAGACCCTGTCTCCAAAAGAACGCACAAAAAGGAAGGGCAAAAAATCACTCTCTGGTGTCAAATTTAGAGATTTCCCTAAATAGCCTTTGATATTTCAAATGTCTGCTGTGCTTCTCCCCCGGACTTTCCCTTTACAACTTCACGCACCCTTTCTCAGTACAGGAAAAAAAAAAATTCTACCACATCTTTAGTACCTACTAGTCAATGTTTCAAAAAATATTCAGTGTTTTAGCATTATTTTGTGTGTGTGTATGAGTGTTTGCTTACATGTATATCCCTGTACCACATGCATGCCTGATGACCACAAGGGCCAGAAGAGGGTATTGAACCCCTGGAACTGAGTTTGGGTGGTTATAAGCTGCCATGTGGGTGTTGGGAGTTGAACCTGGATCCTCTGGCAGAGCAGCTACTGCTCTGAACAGCTGAGTCTTCTCTCTAGCCCCCTACTCAGTCTCTTAATGGAAAATGTGCTCAGGACTCAGGAGCAATAACAAATCACTAAAAGTTGGGCCAGAGTCAAACTAGGAAACAGAAAGGCCAGTCACTGGATCTGAGGTAGTCCAGCGGTTTCCAGTGAAGTTACCACAATTCGGAGGTGATAGGAAAACAAAACAAAACCTAGGGCTGCTTTCTTTTTTCAGTTAAACGTATGACACTTAAATGACTACTAAATCATATTGTTTATCTCTAGAGCACTGGCAAATCGCCTCTCTTACATAAAATGATAATAGTAGTAGGTAGCTGATAATATTCAGTGTCTTTATTTGGCAAAAGAAGCATAGTGATCATTATCTGTATCCCCTCCACCATATTTTCATTTCAATTTCATTAGTCTATAAAATTACACAAGCCTGGAGAAGACTAACCAAAACCAACAATGTCCCTTTACCACCTCCCCAGTCACATCTGATAGTAAAATCTTTCATTCCAATGTCAGAAATTAAAGTCATGAAAGAAATTTTGTATCTCCTTTGATTAAACTTCATACAGCTCTTCCTCACACGAGAACAACTTGGAGACACATTGAACAAATTATGTTCCCACAAAGAGTCCTTAGATAGTTAAAGGCAGCTTTCATGTTCCTACATTTTTCTTTTTCTCAGGCTAAATAGTCCTGATCATTTTCTTCATTCTATGTTTTACTTCAGTTACTTAGCTGAAAACCTGTTTCTTTTCAAAGAGGCATATCATAGAGTTGAAGCATTAAAGTTTCAGCGAATACCAGAGTCTTTTACATGAAGCTGTATATACATGTATGCAAGTTATGTCTCACCTATTATTGTTCAACTATGTGGTTTTTCTTGAGAAATTTGTTTATTCAACATCTTAAATTCAGGCATAAAATGATGACTAGGGTGAGGTATATTCTCTAGTTGTCTCATCTCTTCTCCTCTTTTAAATAGGTAAGATTCCCTAAAAGATGACACCATATTTCACAAAACTTTTTATAAACCTCATAGAAACTTTTATAGAATGAGGATAAACATCAAATAGTTGAGTGTCTTACATAAGCAGCCTGTATATTAACAATTATAGAGCAAGCCACAAAAGTAATTTGCTGGGCCTGGATAATACCATACACCTTATACAACGCTCTCCTGATTCCCAGATTCTCTACCTATAAACACTTGTCTCTTGCTTTTGATGAAGACGATTGCTTCGTAAAGCAATTCATATCCCAACTCCTCATAAAGTTATTTTGACTTGTGGAGGCTAACCTCAGTTTGGGGTGAAAGGACAGAAATAATATCTAAGTAGCAATATAGTAACCTAAATAATTTATTATTTAAAGAGGCCAATAAAAATTGTCTTCAGAATTTGTTCATCTATTCTTAGAATCTGATTGTAGACATCTTGACAGCCTAATAAGTAACAATAAAAATATCCTAGAATCCATATTATATAGACCCTACACTTATTTCAAAGTCTGTTCAGGAAATTCTGGGTGACATTCTTGGTTTCTGCTTTAAGAAAGAGTAGGTATTACACATGTTTGGGAGATAGCAATAGGGAACCTAAAGGTATGTGTTAAAGGCATACTAAATACTCAAACCTAAAATGGTCAATGAATATAATTGTCAAACTTTTAAAAATCACAGCCTGGTGTGGTGATGCATGTCTTTAAATCCAGTACCTGAAAGGCAGAAGCAGGTGGATCTTTGTGCATCTGAGGTCAGCCTGATCTATATAGTGAGACCCTGTCTCCAAAAAAAAAAAAAGTCACAGAAATATATTCTAACATAGACACTATTTGCCATTCTACCTATCTTTCCCGGACAATCATCTGGTGGAACAAATTAAATATTTTTGCTAGAGAAAAATTGTTAGAGACAAAAATAAGTGTTAAACTGCATAGAAATATATAAAGCAGGGAAGCATGAAAAAGAAAACAATAGGCATGTGTTTGAATAATTTGGAAAAGCTGTTGGAAGTGAGAGAAATTAAATTGGGTCTCAACAGTGAACAGACTGAATCTGGGTAGAAGCAAATATGGTGATATCTTGGAAGGGCACATAAAGACAAATGTGCAAACTTACACAATCGTGTGGAGGTAGGCATCAATATAGTTTGTGCTGAGACAGAAATCAAGGACCCAAGCAGAATACACAATATGCATATTGGCTGAACAAGTGAAAGAAGTAGATTCTACTGAGAGGCTTGAAAACAAGACGTTGGAGGAAAACTAGTTCTATTAATAGGGAAGTGAATTAAGGCAATGCCCTATTTTAATTAGCTGCTAGGGACTACAAGCACAGTGGATTGCAAACAGAAGAGGTAAAGAAATAGCTTAGGAGGGTGTGAAGTAGGCAGAAAAGAATAGTTGTTAGCATTGGGGTTAATCTGTTGAAATGGAGAAAAAACACATTTCATGATATAAATGAAGAGGAGGGCCGGGCAGTGGTGGCGCACGCCTTTAATCCCAGCACTTGGGAGGCAGAGGCAGGCGGATCTCTGTGAGTTCGAGACCAGCCTGGTCTACAGAGCTAGTTTCAGGACAGGCTCCAAAGCTACAGAGAAACCCTGTCTCGAAAAAAAAAAAAATTAAGAGGAGGAACGAGTTAACGTCTACTCTAAGCATCTCTAGGAGTTGGGCAAGGAAGCACTGGTAGAAAACTATAAATATCCCTGCTTATTTATTACCTTGTCTGAGAAACAAAATTCATGTTGATAATAGCTGTGATCCCAATCAAGTAACTGAACTGCATTTTAACAGATGCCTTCAATGCCTCAACCTCAGGCGTGACAGGGGGATAGAAAGTGATGGGGAGCATCTCTCAACAGCATCCCTCACACTGATACAATGGAGATGTTTGCTTACTCCGCTTACAATCACAGCCGCCGTCGCAAACTTCACCCTTAGAAAAATTAGGATTATTCCGGGAAAGATACCCATTCACCCTCTGGGTAGCAGGATCTTGCCAGTTCCTCAGCTGTCAGAGCGAGCTCGTAGAGAGAAGGGAGGCGCCTGAAGGAGGCAGCCTCCCAGGGGGGTCGAGGAAGCAGGGTTCAATCGAAGAAGTAAAGCCACCGGTGCCAGAAGAGTAAAAGACAGGGAAGGGACTCAGCTGAGGGGAGAGAGAGATCAAAGGACCGTTAAGCCCCTCCCAGGCTGAGTACCAGGCCAGCCCGGCCTGCGCGGCCTGCAGCAACCCAACCCCGCTCCCCAACCTGGAAGTCCAGGAGCTCCCCCTCACCTGCTCAAGCTCATCAGACGACTGGGAAGCAGAGGCTCCCACGGTAGGAAACGCCACCGCAGCGCCAACCCGGAAGCATTGAAATGAACGGAAGTAACCAAGGCGTCGCCTCGGCAACAGTGGTGCAGCTATCCTAACTCCACCCACTCCTAGCCTGAAAAGGAAGGCGCGAATGAAAGGAAACCATTAGGGTCAAAAGGCCGAAGTCCAGAAGGCTGTGCAAAAGGGTCAGGAGCCAGCCTCCTGCCTTTCCGGAGAGGGAGCTAAGGTGGGAGAATGTGGCCGCTTCTGCAGCAAATGTGCTCTCCAGAGAGGGCAGAGGAGATGCCTTGTCACCCACCCGGAATTTACCAGAGCAGATGGTCCACTAAGCCTCAAAAATGCGAGGCGGTAGGAGGTGCATCGCATAGAGGGAGGTGGGGCAAAGGATTTAAGATGAAAGTAGGAAATTTTTCTTTCTCCTGCTTTTGGGACCCTTTTCTTATGGGGGCGGGAGACTGGGAGCAGAGGAGGGAAGGGCAAATTGCGATCGGGGATGTAATATAGGAGAGAAAATAAATAAATGCATAGATAAATAATTTTTTAAGATTGAGAGAATTTGGGCTGGAACGATGGCTCAGTGGTTAAGAGCATTGCCTGCTCTTCTAAAGGTCCTGAGTTCAATTCCTGGCAACCACATGGTGGCTCACAACCATCTGTAATGAGGTCTGGTGCCCTCTTCTGGCCTGCAGGCACACACGCAGACAGAATATTGTATACATAATAAATAAATAAATATTTTTTAAAAAAAAAGATTGGGAGAATTTAAGATAAAACTGAGAACCAGGACGTGAGCGGAATTTAGACACTGAACCCAGGCTCAGAAAGAAAAATAAAGATGAGAGAAGCAAATAAGCCTCTCCCACTAAATGTCAGTAGCAGTCGCTGAAAAATTACTAGTCTACAGACAGAAACTTCGGAACAAGTTGGGAACAGAAAGGGGACCATGAAAAGTTAAAGCGAACGAATCTGCAGAGAATAATGGGAGAGTACCAGTTAATCCGCACCTCCCAATTGGCTAGAAAAGCTTGAACACAAGCTTCAGACCCCACTTCCCACGGCCACTGGAAGAGAAAACCAGAAACTTCTGGGTAAATCCATTAGCTAAATTAAGGCTACCCCCATTTCTTTTTCACTATATCACAGTTTCCAAAATCACACGAGTGTTAATAGTAGCGTTTTTAATTTACATAAGTATAAATCCGTGAGTTCAAGGTACACGGTCCTGAGATTATTTGTTGAATAAGGTAATGTTTTGAATTCATTTATTCCAAAAGAATCTTCCTCATCTCTTTCACATCTACTTTTTTTTTTTAATTTCTTCAAGCAGCACACATGATATAATAGATGACATTATGGAGCACTTAACCATGTGCCAAAGTGATGCTAAGAGCTTTTTTGCTTGAAGCTGCCTTACAAAGTTGATACAGTTATTTTCACCTTCTAACAACTAAGAAAAATTAAGTTATAAAAGTGAAGCAGGGGCTGGAGAGATGGCTCAGAGGTTAAGAGCATTGCCTGCTCTTCCAAAGGTCCTGAGTTCAATTCCTAGCAACCACGTGGTGGCTCACAACCTTCTGTAGTGAGGCCTGGAGCCCTCGTCTGGCCTGCAGACATACACACACACACACACAATATTGTATACATAATAAATGAATAAATATTTTTTTAAAAAAAAGGTGAAGCAGAGTTATGTCCTAACTGGCAGAATTCGGATTTCAACTTGAGACTGACTTCAGTGCCCAAGCGTGCAGCTCTAAGAATGATTCATTAGCCGGCGGTGGTGGCACACGTCTTTAATCCCAGCACTTGGGAGGCAGAGACAGGTGGGTCTCCCTGAATTCGAGGCTAACTTGGTCTACAGAGCAAGTTCCAGCACAGGCTCCAAAGCTACAGAGAAACCCTGTCTCACAAAATAAAAAAATAAATCGAATGCCTTCGTTAATGTCAGAAACTTCATTACTCTAAAGGTAAGAAACACCTGCATGCATTCCAAAATGTCAATTCTAGGAGGCAGAAGAGATATCTCAGCAGTTAAGAGCACAAGCTGCTCTTCTTAGAGGACAAGAGTTCAATTCCCAATGCTCAATTCCCAAGGCTCAAAAAAAAAATCTCTGTAACTCCAGTCCCAAGAGATTTAATGGCATCCACTGATACCAGGCATTCAAGTGGTGTGCAGAAATACATGCAGACAAAACACCCATACACATAAAATAAATATTTTTATTTTCAAATATGAATTCTTTCATTTTAGACAACAGCAGAGCAACAGACTTTTAGACAAACAGGTAGAATCCTGTGTGTAGAGTCCTTATAACTTGGAAGGTTTGGATTGTCTTCAGTGACACAGAGTATATGTGCAGCTATTGATATAGGAAGTCCTTCTGAATATGTGTTGCTTTTATTGGTTAATAAAGAAGTTGCTTTCAAGCCAATGGCTTAACAGAATATAGCCAGGTTGGAAGATATATATATAGAGAGAGTAAGCAGAGTCAAAGAGAAGCCATGTAGCAGCCACCAGGGACACAGGCCTCCACTGGAGCCCGCCAAAACTTTGCTGGTAGGTCACAGTCTCGTGGTGATACACAGATTAATGGAGATGGGTTAGTTTAGGATATAAAAATTAGCCAGAAATATGCTTAAGCTAGTGACCAAACAGTATTGCAAATAATATAGTTCCTGTGTGATTTTTTTCGAGTCTGGGCGGCCGAGAAATGAACGAGCAGCCTCCCCCAACAAGCTATGGCATGGGTTTGTGTTTTACATCCAATTCACTGAAACTTGTAGAATTATGGCCTTCCCCTTGGGCAAATCACTATCTTAGCTTTTGCACAAATCTGTATTTTCCCACTCAGTCACTACTTCCAACAGTTAATCTAGTTATCAACTAGGTAAATTTTTAAAGGGTTCATTGTTTTTAAATGACTCATGATTAAAATTCTACATGTGAGCAAAAAAATAGCAATTTAAGAACATAAGCATACACCACACTAACACATGTGCAGCTTGGTTGCATTATTTCAGTTTTAACATTCTTTAATGCTATAACACAAAAATCTAATCCTCCTTATCAAAGTTGTGCATTTCCCTTACATTATCTATTATCTAGACTCTCCCATAAAGACCAGGTTTTGACCACACATATTCTGTCTTGGGTTATATTTACATTCTTATCTAATTATATATAAGCCATTCAAGAGGACAGAATCATGAGTTCTAATTCTAATGTAACTTGGAAGTGTTTTAAAGAAAAATTATTTAGACCCTGGTAAAAAATGTCTTGCTGCTCCTAAGAGCCACACTCTCCCTCTCCATTTACCCTTCCTATTGGCTTTGAATTCTTTCCAGACTACCACAACAAAAGAAAAAAGAAATTCTTTAAGATTGTGTCAACTTCGAGATACTAGCCAATTTCCTTAGATTCGCGGGGGTTTCTAAATCTTTCTTTTTCTCTTTTTTCCTATGCTTAGAGAGTCAACCTAGGACCTCATGCACGCATGCCAGACAAGTGCGCTTCCACTGGCTCCAACCTAACCCAATATATTCGATACACTCCCATTTCAGATTATAGTCAGTAGAAACTACTAATGAGACAATTTCGTCTATTTGGAGCCAAATCGCTATGTATCTTATACTTGCATTACTCCTCAGATTCAGATGCACTTTTCAACTGCTCAGCAGCCACATGTGGTAGGTGGTCACCACGCAAGGTGACAGACATCTGACTCATTGCTGTCTGATGCATTGTCAATGCCTTCTCTAGAACGCCCTCAACGGAGCATCTAGCTCCCTGCTACTCAACCAAGACCAGCTAACAATATCAGGAACACTTGGAGCTGGTAAGAAATTCTGATAGACTCCAGCCAAGTCCTATTTAAAACAGAATCAACATTTTACATGATGCCTATGCGATTAGTTTGCATATGGAACCTTAAGAAGACTACTTTCACCTCTTCTTGCACACATCTAATTCATACCCAAGAGGCCTATACTACCCTTAAGTGGTTCGAAATTATGACAAAAACATTTATCAATCTCTTATTGAATATTCTTCACAAGCCCAGAACTATATCATATTTAAAGAGCATTATGAGGTAGAGGCTAATTTTGGCTCCTTATCTTTTGTGGTTGTTAATTATTGTTTTGTGGGAAAAAATAGAACTTTTCATAAAAATTAAAATTTTTTATCTTTTTTCTTATATTGTGGGAAAATGTTTTATTTTGGAATAATTTGGAGGGGGCATGGTGGCACATGCCTTTAGTCCCAGCACTCAGGAGGCAGAGGCAGATGGATCTCTGTGAGTTCAAAGCCAGCCTGGTCTATAAATCAAGTTTAAGGACAGCAAGCCTATTACCCAGAAAAATCCTGTCTCAAAAAAAAAAAGACTAGAATAATTTGGGTTTACAGAGAAGTTATAAAGATCCTGTTCTCATCAGCTTTCCAAGCTCGCCCTAATTGCTAACATTTCTGGAACTTGGCATGTTAGTTAAAAAGCAGGACATTTATGTGGTATGACACTACTAACAGAGACACGCTGAGTTCTCCAGCTTTTACATGAATTTCCTTGAACCATTGTAGTTTCCCATTAAGGATAATATGTTGCATTCAACTCCCACATCAGCTCCCATAAATAACAGAGGACCTGGTACAGACCTGTGCCGTGCACAACCTTGCCAGCACAGGGTTAGGGTTAGGGTTTGGTGCTTCAGTCTCTGTGAGTTGATATGAGCTTTGATAATGGTGATTTAGAGGGCCTTGTTTTCTTGGTGTCATCCATCTTAGTGTGTTCTCTCTCTCTCTCTCTCTCTCCTTTTATTTAAAAATAGATTGTTTTCTCACATAATATTCTTGATTATGGCTTCCCCTTTCTCTACTCCCAGTTCCTCCCAACATCCCCTCCCATCCAGATAGCCCTTTTGTTTCTCATTAGAAAACAAACAGGCTTCTAAGGGGATATAATATAATAATGCAATGAGGTAAAACAAAAAGTAACACATAGGAATTGAACAAAATAAACAGAAGGAAAGAGCAAAAGAGAAGGCATAAGAAACAGATACCCACTCCTTTGCACACTCAGGAATCCATGAAAACACTAAACCGGAAGCTATAATATTTAACAGAGGACCTGGTACAGACCCATGCAAGCCCCTATACATGCTGCTTCAGTCTCTGTGAGTTCATATGAGCTTTGGTCGTGTTGATTTAGAGGGCCTTGTTTTCTTGGTGTCCTCTATCCGCTCTGACCCTTACACTCTTTCTGCTTTGTCTTTCACAGGGTTCCCTGAGCCCTGAGGGAAGGGATTTGATGGAGACATCCCATTTAGGGCTGAGTGTTCTAAGGTCTCTCACTCTGCATAATATCTGGCTGTGTGGCTCTATATTTGTTCCCCTCTGCTTCGAGCAGTGTCAGGTACGAATTTCATCTCATGGAATGGTCCTTAAGTCAAATCAGGAATTGGGTGATTACTCCCACAGCTTTGGGCCACCACTACCCTAGCATATCTTAGAGACAGGACACCATTGTAGATCAAAGGGCTTGTGGCTAGGTTGGCGGTGCTGTTTCTCTTTTGAGAGCTTGCAGAGTACCTTCGTGTATGAAACAGTAGCACATGGGGTGAAGGCTCTGTGAGGCACCAGCTCATCTTCTCCATGTTCAAAGAGTTCTGCAGATGTTGTCTTCAGCAATGGGGCCTTGCTGTCAGTTTCTGGAGAGCAACCTATAGTCGTGGCAACAGCCTGGGTTGTTGAGGACTCCAATGGGACCCCTTTGACCAACAACTCAGTTAAATGTAACCCAATCCCAGTACTGGAAACTTCATTTGATGCCAAGAGAGATCTAGTTGAGACTCTGTCTCATCTATTATTTGGTGATTTCATTTAGATTGCCTCTTCATATGTGTGTATATTTTAGGAAGCTTCTAGTGTATTAGGTTTCCCTCAAATGATCCTCCATTTTAGCTGTATCCTCCTGTATCCTTTCCCTCATCTCCCCTTCTCTCCCCCTCCCAACTTGATCCTCCCATTCCAGGCTCTCCGCCCATCCATAACTATCTATTCTAGTTCCCTTTCCTAGGAAGATCTATCTGGTCCTTGTAGTCCCTTACTCTAGTCTATACTTAACTTCTGTGGTTCTACAGAGCTTGGTTATCATCAACTTAAAAATTTATATCCCCCATGTAAGTTAATACATACCATACTTATCTTTCTGAGTCTGGTTATCTCACTCAGGATGACTTTTTTTTTCTAGTTGATCCATTTACCAGAGAATTTCATTTTTTTAATGTCTGACTAATACTCCATTTTGTAAGCATACCACATTTTCTTTATCCATTCTTATGTTGAGGGGCATACAGGTTGTCTCCAATTTCTGGGTATTATGACTAGAACAGCAATGAACATGGTTGAACAAGTGTCTCTGGAGTAGGATGAAGCATCCTTTGGGTATATGCCCAAAGTGGTATAGCTGAATTGGCTCCTATCTTTCTAAGGAACAACCACACTGATTTCCTTTGTGGTTGTACAAGTCTGCATTCCTACCAGTGACAGAAGAATGTTCCCTTCACTCCACATCTTTGCCAGAATGAGCTGTCACTTGTTATTGGGCTTAGTCATTCTGACAGGTGTAGGATGAAATCTCAAAGTAGCTTTGATTTGATGGTTAAAGATGATGAATATTTCTTTAAATGTTTCTCAGCCATTTGAGATTCCTCTATTGAGAATTCTCTGTTTATATCTGTGCCTCATTTTTAGTTGGGTTATTTACTTTCTTGATATCTAGCTTTTTGGGGGGCTCTTTATATATTTATATTAGCTCTCTATCAGGTTTGTAGTTGGTAAAACTTTTTTCCTATTCTGTAGGCTGCCTCTTTTTTAGAAAGGTGGTATCCTTCACTAAGCAGAAGCTTTTCAGTTTCATGAGGTCCCATCTATTAATTGTTGACCTTAGTGCTTGTGCTAACAGTATTCTCTTCAGAAAGTCTTTCCTGTGCCAATGCATTCAAGGCTAGTCCCCACTTTCTCTTCTATCACATTCAGTGTGTCTGGTTTTATGTTAAGATCTTTGACCCATTTGGACTTGAGTTTTGTTCAGGGTGATAAGTATGGATCTATTTGGATTCTTATACATGCAGGTGTCCAGTTTGACCAGCATCATTTGTTGAAGATGCTGTCTGTTTTTTAGTGTGTATTTCTGGCTTTATAAAAACTCAGGTGTTCATGGATGTTATCGATTTATGGCTGAGTTCAATTACATTTCAGTCATCAATATTTCTGGTTTTATGTTAATACCATTTTGATTTTATTACTATAGCTTTGTAGTATGATTTGAAACAAGGGATGGTGATAACTCCCGCAATTTTATTATTCAGGATTTCTTTAGCTATCGTGGGTTCTGTGCGTGTGTGTGTGTTTCCATATGAAACTGAAAAGTGTCCTTTCAAGAGCTGTGAAGAATTGTGTTTGAATTTTGATGGGAATTGGGTAGTGTTTTGAATTTTTAGATTGCTTTCGGTAAGATGGCCATTTTTACTATATTAATCCTACCGATCCATGAGCATGGGAGGTCTTCTGATATGAGGGTTGGGGGAAAGAAGGCTTTATCAGGTGTTCCACTACAGAGATGTGGGTGAAACTGAGTGTTTGGACTTGGAGGAGTGGAGGGAGAGGTAAAAATCTACAGTTATCCTACCTGCTCCCCTTGCCAGAAAGAGAACTTTTCATAAAACTTAAGCAAGGATCTGGGTTCAATTCTCAGCACTCCTTCACCTTGCCAAAGTCTAAGAAGTCTTTCATCTTGTTCAAACATACTCAAGAACTTAAAAACAGGATCCAGGGAAAAGGATCCTGTGTTACATTTTTACGGACTGGAGACATGACTCAGCAGGTAAAAGCACTGATTTCTTTCCAGAGGTCCTGAGTTCATTTCCCAACAACCACACAGCAGCTCACAACCATCTATGTTGGAATCTGATTGCCTCTTCTGGAATGCATAAAAACTAATGCACACAAATAAATCTTTTTAAAAAGGTTTACACTTAAAATTTTTCTTACATCTCCTTATTTGTTTATTTGCAGGGAGTGGGGGGTTAGAAGTCAGTTCTTTCCTTCCACTATGTGAGATACAGGGATTGAACTCAGGCAGTCCAGTTTGGGGACAAGTGATTTTATCCACTGAGCAGTCTCACTACCCCAGCATCCAAGATTTTCTTAAAAAAAACTATTCTAAAACAAAATTGACCTATAACTTTTCTTGGAACCATAAGTAAAAGGAAAGAAACACGTACAGATTGTGTGTGTGTTTGTGTGTGTGTGTGTGTGTGTGTGTGTGTGTGTGAGAGAGAGAGAGAGAGAGAGAGAGAGAGAGAGAGAGAGAGAGAGAGAAAGAGAGAGCATGTGTACCTGTGCATATGAAGACCAGAGGCTGGTGAGTGTTTTCACGTATCACCCTCCACCTTTTTTTGAGACAGGGTATCTCACTGAACCTGGAGCTCCTTCACTGGTTAGGCTGGCTAGCCAGTGAGCTCCAGGAACCTGCCTTCCACCACACATACCCCACTCAACTCTGAGGTTGCAGATGCAGCACTAGCCAGCTTTTATGTGGGTACATGGGATCTGAACTCAGGTTCATACTTGTGTACCATAATGGTAAGCCAACTCCCTAGCCTGAAATTTCAGATATTTTGCTGAACACTTTATAAAGTTGTCTTCACTTGATTTTCCCATGCTCCTTGTAGTTTTGTTTTTTCAATGGTCTTTGCTTCTGGAATTTTTTTTATTAAATAATATTTATTTGCTCATTTTACATTCCATCTGCAGTTTCCCCTCTCCTTGTATTCCCTTCCCCCTCCCCATCTACTCCTCCTCTGTCTCTATTCAGAAAGGGGCAGGCCTCCCATGGGTGTCAACAAAGCATGGCATATCAAATTGAGGTAGAACTAAGCTCCCCCCTTTGTACTAAGGCTGGGCAAGGCAAACCAGCATGGGAAGAAGTCCCCAAAAGCCAGCCAAAATGTTAGTTAGAGACAGGCCCTAATCCCACTGCTAGAAGTTTCATAAATAGACCAAGCTACACAACTGTCACACACATGCAGAGGGCTTAGATCAGTCCCATGCAGGCTCCCTAGCTCTGGGTCCAGAGTCTGTGGGCTCCTATGAGCCCAGGATAGTTGTTTCTGTGGGTTACCTTGTGATAACCTTGCCTCCCCCTCATTCATACAATCCTTCCTCCCTCTCCTCAACAGGATCCCCGGAGTTTGTCCCAGTGCTTGGCTGTGGATCTCTGCATTTGTTTACATCAGCTACTGAACGAAGGTTCTCTGGTGACAATTAGGAGAATGCCTCTTAAAATTATGGATCCGAAAGTGCTTCAGAATGTTCATACTTCCCTTCAATCCAATGTTTGACTTGGCGACCTATTGATCCCTAGAGCCGCCAAGTGCAACAATGGAGTCATTTCTAGGACAGCCTGACCAAAGCCCAAAGCTGTGAATAAGGACTCCCCATGGGGCATTATGGAACAGGCAGGCGATCATGGGATCCAAGGCCACTTGTAGTACTTTCCATTCTGCCATAAGGAGGGACAGCCCAGTAGGACTGGCGAAAGAGGCTTAATTAGCTCCTCTGTGCTGCCAAAAGCCAAGCGATCTCCAAAACTATTTGCCACTCTTTCAAGTGTCCGGTTCATATCGCTTGGTGGGTCCTACCTTGTGATGTGGGCGGCCAGTTTAGTTTCTGCTTAAGGGACTGGCGGTAGTCAAGGGAAGCTTTGCCATGTCCTACGCGTAGGGCGAGGATGAAATTGACTGGTTGCATAGCTGCAGATAATTTGCCCTTGACAGAGAAGGTTTAGCCACTGACACCCTAACATCAGGATATCCACGGTGCAGAGTAGGGGATGAGAAAGCTCCTCTGTGGAAGTGGGGGAGGGGAAAGCAGAGAGGACTAGGAGGGTGACAGAGTGAGAGGGAGACAAGTAATGCTTCTCTTGCCAGCAGTCCTTCCCCATTTGGCCTCCTCCCACTTTTTCTACCCTACTAGGACTGGCCTTCCCTAGACCTTGACTGACTTGGAAGTCAGTCCTTAGCTGCCTCTTCTCCTGTGCTTCTAGAAGCACAGGAGCATGTCTGAGCCATGTACAGGTGTGTGTGGTGTGTGTGTGTGTGTGTGTGTGTGTGTGTGTGTCTGCGCGGCGCGTATGTTCGCCCCACCTAGGCGGAAACAAAGCGGCACAGGATCAAAGTGCCTCTTGTCCTCCTCTAGCAGGCCTTCTCTTCCCACTCACAAATGCTCCACGAACACACCAAACACACCTAGTGGTGGGAATGCTTGCCCTCAGCACAATAGCTAACTAATTGAAGTTCCCCAGCCTGGCTTCCCCTTTTACCACTGGTGGTCTCTTTGCCTGGCATGGGCCCTTGGATGAGGAAGCTGCCTGTCCCACAGAAAAGAGGTGAGTCTTTTCTTGGAAATCATTGTGGCAGTTTCTCAGAAAACTGGGAATCAACCTACCTCAGGATCCAGCAATACCACTCTTGGGAATATACCCAAGAGATGCTCAACCGTACTGCAAAAGCAT